>JAQIYI010000182.1:0-25915 GCA_034700265.1 Polyzonium germanicum
AAGTTATTTAGCAATAAAAAATCTAAATACATTTAGAATTAGTTAGAAAATTCTACTGATTGTAATAGAGTAATTACAATCAGTTTGTAGCGTGCGACGCTATGTCATTGCGTCATGGAGGCGCTTGTTATTGGCTGATCGATCTAGGCCTTCCCCATATGTAGGTACATATTATACAAACGCGAATAAAGTTTGGAGATAGTGTAGTACAAAAAAAAGGCAAAAATGGGGCAAAGGCAGACGATCACTACAACAATGTCCATTCTTCCCCATGCGTTACAATACACCATGTAACCGGATCGGATGAGCGTCGTCTGCTATCCGCCATTAAAATGAAACTTTGCGATTGAGTCAACATGACTCAGCCGTCATGAAAGGTAAACCGGGTGCGATTTAACATTCGAGGCACCGCAGCGCTACAAGTGGCGAAAATGCGAAGACCATAAACTAATACATGGTGTATATTGCAATAAAAAATCAAAATAAAGAAATTGTACTCATTGCATTTGATAACGCAATTGTTTACTCAATTTCCGATAAGTGAATAATAATGATGACGTTTTACTCGCAATAACAACATGATCATAAGAGCGGATTACAGGTCCGCACAGTTTTAATTTACTCTTGGCTGAAATAAAAAATGAAAAATCATTTTTGTTCAGCTGATGAAGTAATAATTTTGCGCCATAAATAGTTGTTTGAGCAAGTTCTCTTTTTTCTTTGTGGTTTTACTTCTTTAAAAAAAGCAGAAAGATTTACGAGGCTCGTGGCTCAAAGGTGATGTCGGCCATATTTGATGACTCCGACTCAAGCGGACACGTTTCTGGAATTCTCGATGCTTTTATTGCATGTATACATTGTGCAACGTTCATGCACGGCCTCTGGTCCAACAGGTTATGCTTGTTAAGCCGGATCGGTCGGCAAAGCCGCCATTGGGTGTGAACAATTTGTTCTCATTCAACGCAACAGTTTGTGAAATCAAAATTCCTTGGCCTGGTGGTTGGTTGTAGCAGCTAGGCCTAGTTGCATGTTTGTCACTTGAGTAGGTTTTTTTTGGTTCTGCAATTTATTTTGGGTGTGGACTGCTAACACTCGTGACTTGTCCAATCATTATTGCCATCTGCCAAAAATATTTCTTATGGGATTGCTGGCTGCTCATTAGCACAGCTTTAGATTAGGAATTGCCTTGCCTTGTGGTCCATGGGCCCATTTGGACCCGTGGCTCAATGGGTCAGCGCTCCCTGAACTCCTGACCACTGCGAGTTAGAAGTTCGATTCCTTAGTGAAACCTTGGGTGTTTGTTCTGTTAGGGCCTAGGAGGTCTCTAATTGGGTCCCTGAGACCTGTTGACCCCGAAATGCTATCAGCATTAAAAAGTGTTTTGTTTTGGCAGGACATAAAGGCTCTTCAGTTGGCCGCTTTTCTGTGAAATCCGCTGCTTTAATGGTGCAAACAAATTAGTTGAAGTGAAGATTGGCCTGAGATCCTGGAACCAACTGGCAATTCTCTACACTTGATGGTTTCATTTTTTGGCTACCGCAATCACTCAGACCTGGCCTAAACCGGCGAAGATCAAACAAGCGCGGACCAATAAAGATGAAAAACACGAATTGGACCATTGGTTTTCCCCAGAAATCCTGCCCTAAAATTGCCAAACCCAGGCAGGCATTTCCTGTCAGGAGTACTCAAGGTACTCTGAAGGTGTCGTTTGACACGAACACTGAACACCTTGTTTACCACCGTAAAGGCCTGCTATTTCTGAATTATTGGGCACAAAGATCTTAGGCCTATAATTCCACACTTTGTACACAGTCCTTTTCTTACTTTTCTTATTAACCTGTTAAGGCTGATGGCTTCAGCTTGGGGTGGAGAGAATCGTTTTGGACTTGGACAGCAAGAAGAGATAAAAACTGCAGTCTAAAATGAAAGAAACATCTGAAGAAGGGAAAGAAAAAAGGGCCTGAAGGGGAGCCATCAAAGAAAACAGCTCAATCAACAAGCTTTCTTGACAGCAGGCAAGCAAAGCAGCAGGGAAGACATTACATATTCCGAGCACACTCACCATTTGCTGCAAGAACCAAGAGGGAGGAAGTTATAGCCTTGGTGGCAGCATGAGGCATGAGTAGAAAGAACGAAGTGGAAATGCAAAAAACAGAATAGAATTGGAGAATGGGAAGGTGTATGCCTCATGGCATGGAGCAGAAAAAAACCACCATTACTTGAAAGACTTCAAGTTGTGAACCCCTCCAGGGAAGACGGAAAGAAGGATGGGCTGCCATGGCAGCGGTCGCTTCACCCTAAGAAACTTGTTTACAGGAATCGCACATCTCATCTAGGCCTAGTGGTACTGGCCTGGACGAGTGGACAACCAAATTCAAAATGGACGACAGAGTGACACCAAACACGCCATCTGGTGGACAGTTCACAAACACTCAGAAACAAAGCAAACAAAAAAGTCGTTGTTACACCACCATTAAAACAACTTAGGTCCATATAATGCCGCGTGGATGATTATTTAGAAAACAAATTCGCACCTTGAAATGCATAATTTGGGGTCTTTTGTGAATTGGGAAACTGTTTCAAATTAAAAAAAGCACAACAATTAAAAAAAGTCGCTGTTTCTACACCATTAATAACCATTCAGCCCTATATATTGTCACGTGAGACAGCGATTTGTAAATACACTTTTTATGCAGTACGAAAACTATGTGTGTTGTATGCATCTATGTCCATCTATGTATGAGGTAAGTATGTGAGAATGTATGTACTACATTAGCATCAAAGGGTTTGCATGTAATCCATGTTGGCAGTTGAAAGCATTCAAAAACATTTTCCCACCTTTTGTGCTTCAGAGCTTTTTTAAACTGCTAAAAGGTCTTTAAAGAGATTGACGATGAAGTGACTTAGGTCCTTACATACAGCACTTGCCGCACACTATAGAGCTTGTCTTATTCGAGTCAGTCTTTTTTAAAGTGAGAATTTGCATTAGATTGCATAAACAAGAAAACCCTACTAGATTACAGCTTTGTCATTATCGGGGAAAAATGGCCAAGGTTCAATAGAGATTGTGGGGCAGATTGGATTCGCCCGGAGCGGCAGAAGCATAAATACACCCTTGCATCAATTGCAGACCAGCAAACGACGTACATGCACAATTGTAATGCGCTCGACCAAATGTCCATAAAGTGAAATAAAATGTAGGATAACACACTGGGAGTGGTCAAACAAGACGTACAATATGCAGTGAACTAAAAAGATTTCAAGGAACGGCCTGCATTTTGCATCATGGACGGAAACGTTACTAAAGTGACAACACATACTCTAGGTTTACGAGCAGGGCTAACAGGAAACCTTTTAAGTTGCATAGTGCATAATGGACACACCTGCGCTTATCAAAGAACATCAAAAAAAACGTCACTGAGAAAAAAAGTTACAAAAACATCAATTGTTTTTTTGCTGGTAATCTAATGGCAAACGACGTAGACATGCAGCCCTGCCTCCATTATGAATTACTAGAGTCGGAAAAGTTGACAATTTTCTTCACTCCTCCCATCAAATCCCATAAAAAATAATATGCCAAAGCTAACGGCCTTAATACACGTAGCAGCTAGAGAACTTGCGCACTTGTGGAGGCAAAATTTGCTTTGTTGGGTGCATGAGGGACGGACAGAAAATCACAAAGCTGATAAACCGCGAAACCCGTATAATGAAAATCACCTAGACTGATAAGTCGGATGTCTTGAGAAAAAAAGTCAGTATATGTCATCCATAATCCAAGTGGAGTTTTGGACCATTTGGTCATAACATATAGGGAGGTACAAACGTAAGAAAGATTTTAAGATTGAGATTCAGCATATGCCACTGCTTGCTTTACCTTTTCTGTATTTTTCAATGAGCGTCATCTAGTGGGAAAAACTAAATATTACTTGTGCATAGACAGAAATAATTTCCCCTCAAATGAAGCAGAGAGTAAGTAATGATTATAAAATATCTGTTCAATTGATGAACTTTTCAGAATGCAGAAACAAATCGGTCCGCCCACACAAAATGTCAATGTCCTGCTACATGTCTCGGTGACTTTCGGGCTCAAAATGACAACGCGAGACGATTGGATGTTGCCAACAGCACAAAGGACAATATATGGAGCGCCATAAAGTAACCGTGCAGGAACGGATTTCGCACCTATCGCATCGAGGCATTGCTATGATTCCGGCAGCGCGCTGGAATTCGGCATTGTATAAACAGTGGGGAAACTCGACGTGGGGCAACTGTGGTTCAGTGATGAGCTCTAAATTCATTCCTCCTCAGTGGCTGGGGGTTCGAATCTCGCCTATACCACATGGACGTGTGTATTGTTTCACCACGCACGAGCAATGGCTTATGTGGGACTCCCTCCCATATAAAAAAAACTTTCACTATTGACTATTACCAATTTCCATATTTGTCCCCAAAATACAATAAGACCTTCAAATTGCCAATTATCACACAAGTGAATACATCCCTGTAGGATATTTATTTGTATTCAAATGCATATTATATTTTCACGCAAGTGAAGTGGTTACACTGTGCAAGACTCAAAATGATTTTTGAATGCAAATCGGTGATTTCTATAGATTTTAGGAGATCGCAATTTGAATTTCCGTTAGCCCATGAGGTCCAGAAATTTCTAATTGCACTGGACGTGATATTCGTCATCCGCGTACGAAAATTGCATTCAAAGCGCAGAATCAGTGTTGCACAATATTCTCAATCAATTACATAATAGCAGGCTAAATACACCCAGCTGCAAGCCTGCTTGCATTTAATTATGCGGTACAGGTATCGATAGGCAGAAACGATCGGCTTGAGCCAACTTCAGAATTCAGAACATAAATGTATGACTACCGTATAATTAATGAAGATACTGAACCCTACCTTTACTGCACAATCTATTTCTTCTTGGAAGCGGAAGACATCTCGAGCTTGTTCACGATGTTGTCCCACTGAATGAACTGTTTTGAGATGGTGGCGATCTGAGAATTGCCGAGGTTAAGGTCATTGTTATGCGGATTCTATCACTTTAGCAGTCTTGTGCCATCTAAAAAGGGACAACACCCCAAGTTTTGAAAGTGCGTGGACACAGTATCCCAGCAAAACATAATTGTCCATCGAGCACTACTAACAGACTGAAATGGGACGTGAGTGTGCTCGTTCTACTTGTTCATCAGTCCGTATCAGGCGCAGACGACATGATACCCGATAAAAGGATACAACATCGTTGTACAGCTGGAGCAACTCCTTGACGTTATCCGAGACATTTGTCATGGCGATATGTTGTTCAACACTTATTTGAGTGAGACGGGCAAGTTTCACTTCTAAGGAAGGTGTAGCTACATGGAAAAAAACCAAACACTTCATAAGTAAATATCACCTGTCAACACTACCAGTATTCAATTAATTACACGAGACAGGACTAGTGTTAGGTTTTTGGCGACTGCAAGATACAAAAAAATATCAAAATTCGCAAGAAACCAATAGAATAAAATACCTTTAATGTGTTGGCTGTCAAAAACCGGTTTTAATTCATGGATTGATTCCAAGAGAGCTGCAGTATTGCGGGCGTGCTGTTCTTCTGTCAGAAATAAAATATAACACATAATTAGTTAATTACAAATGTGTTTAAACAGTATACAGGTACAAATAAGTTAAAATAGATTTAAAAAATCAATTAGGGTAATAGAATAATTCAAACTCATAAACTCAGTACGGTACTCACTGGTCAGAATAATGTCCATCTTGGTTGTGTCCTCTAGTGTCATGCGTTCACCGATTGCTGGATCCAAATACCGGTCGAGCTCATCAACTTAAAGAAGATTGCAAAGTAAGGTTTGAGCATATAATTATTTCAATAAAATAATCAAGTGAGATGTTAGGTTAGTCGTGAATAGGCCTACGGGCGATTCGACGAGTACCGGTATTAATTACCTTTTTTCAAAACACTTTTCATCTTGTCCCTGCCTGTCATTGCAGAATTAATCCTGTTGTTAACGTCTTGCAATGATGAAGAAACCTGTGGAAAAACATGAAATTCCATTACTTTGTATAAGAGGCCGACACTGTAGTAGGCTTTATAAAGGATTTAATGGTGGCCAGAAAGGATAACGCGATTTTTATCAGGAAAAATGGGTTATGTTTGACTAGGCCTAACGATCCGAGTCCTGAAATGATTTTGTCCAGGAGCGAGCAAGGGCAACTTTGTGAAAAGCCTTCAAATTTCAGGACGTCCTCCTAGCGAGTGTCAACTTGTCACTCGCCAGACGTCCATGTGCCGGTATGGTCAACAGTCAACCATACCGGCACATGAATTTGGAGTGAACACATGGACATGATGGCCATACGAGTATAGGCCTAGTGCGCACCCGCTTATGACATTCACTAAAATAAGTAGGCCTAGGCAATGTGCCGCGCGAAAGCAACGCCTTTAGCCCTACGTACAGCGCCTAACAAATGTTATCGGCTTGGCGTAAATTGCAGGAGTGGCGCCGCGCTTTTTCTCACCGTTACCGACGCATCCAACTGGGCGTCGTCGCCGTCGCCGCAAATTTTCCTCTCCAACGCTTGCAAGCGTTCCATCAAGAGACAAACCTCTATGGAGTCCGCCATCTTGAATGTCGGCTGTCGCGCACCGCCTACTCCCACCCCATATGTAGGCATAGCCTTCTATACTACAGGAGGCTATGATGTAGGTCGCCCCCTACTATATCGTCAATGTCGTCTGCTATTGGCGACCTTAGGAATGACCTTTTAGAAATGCAGCGAAAAACGCATCCCACCTTAAAGTCCTTTAAATACACTTAATCGCTAATGTTCAGTCTGTATTTTAAGCAAATAAAGGCTTATTTCACGATGTTTGCTAATAAATTTCAGCATTTGGCGAGACATTTCAGCATTTCACTTGTGCGCATGCGTCTGAAAAGCAGACGACCGTATTCGTGAAGAGCAGCTGTCGTCTGCTCTCAAAACGCCTGCGCACAAGTGAAATGCTTACATTTTATCGCTAAATGCTGAAATGTATTACCATTGTGCAGATAAATATCGTGAATCATGGCTTTTTCTACTTGCATAACAGCCAGACTCAACATTAGGTCTATTGTTTACTTAAAACAGAGCAGCATCCAATCAGGCTCACTTGAAACAGGCAGGCCTATTTCTAGGCCCACATCACCCCCCATAGGCCTAACTTAGCCTACTTACTTAAGCTGGAACCACTAATGACTTAAAAGCTCACTCTACTTGAAAAAATCCTAAGACAGGCTCTGATTACGTAATTTCTCCATTCTCTGTGAATGGAAAAATAACGTGTTGTGCAGCCTGTCTTGGGATTTTGTTTCAAGTTCTACAAAGCTCCAAACTTCAATAGCAATTCCAGCCTTAAGCTTGTCTTACTCAAGACAGCGTCTTGAGAATTTCCATTGAATTGCATTATCGATCGCACGTGCATTCTCAAGAATGTACCGGTACGCGCAATTGATAATGGAATGCAATGGAAATTCTCACGTGTCAAAGGCTAACTTGAGTAAGACAAGCTCGAGTCTGTGGTTAGTGATGTACGTACGGGCCCTCATTTCTAATTGGGCGTTAGCAAATCTAAAGTTGTCAACCATATAGGTAGGTATCTAAGATACTCTTTATATTTAATTGCAGGAAAAATGCTCGACTCGTGTCCCCAGCTCATGTGGACAAAAACACACTCAGATGATGCTTCAACGGATGCGCCCAAAGGGTTAGTCAGCGAGAGCCACAAACAAACTACGTGGAAGCCATCACGCACACCCCGAGGTAAACTGGACCCGGAACATAGTGCCGCCACTGATGTGATTAAGGAAGCAACCATTAGCGGCGCTGAAAAGGAAGCACTCGCTCCTTGGCCGGACAACGTGAACCCCAAGACCGGAGAGATCGGTGGGCCGCGAGGACCGGAACCGACGCGCTACGGTGACTGGGAACGAAAGGGACGTGTGTCTGACTTTTGACCACCCGCCCACATAAACTGGTTATTCGGATCGATGTATAAATGATAAAATGTATAAAAGATGTATAAATAGCGGCATCATGAATAGATATTCCTATGGGTTTTATTTTTTCAATTTAACTTGCGTGGAATTGCATTAATTCATTTAAATGCAAATTATACATTAATTACTAAACACCCATACATAGATCATGTGGAAATCTACTCTACATGGAGTCCATTAATTGGTTTGCGAATCAAGTAAGCTTACATGAGATGACAAATAAAGGAAATGTTTTTTCAAGAAAAATAAAAGCATGTTCACCTCTATTGATGAAGAGAAGAACTCTGATGGAACACTTCCAGAATGTGCGGATCAATTTCTGCTGTGAACAATAGGGTCTCCAGCGTTGTGCTGTACTTCAGCACTTGCTCGTGATGCTAAAACGAAAACAAAAAAACAGACCAGGCTAAGCGGAAAAAGTATGCAACCTATAGCCAAAGTTCGAATTTGCTAAGAAATATGGTTTATACCGTCATGAAGACTTGTTGAAGCCGGCCAATGGTCCAGTTGTACCAGTGCGTGTTGTACTCTTTGGATTCAGACTCGCTTCTCGCAATGTGTTCACTCAGAATCATTATAAAGCGCTACGAAGAATTAACAGCGTTTGAGGTGTCTCATCGATTAATTAAAAGCCGCCATAGCTCATTAATAATTATTGATGTTACCGGTACCTGGAAGATAACCAAAAAGAGATTCTTTTGGTCAGTCTGCGCAGCTTCGAGCTTCTCCTCCATGCGTTCGATCATTTCTTCGCTCGGCTTCTCGCTGCTTTCTTTGTCCGAGCCCGAGCCAGCCTCATCCTATCAATTATTTTCAAGTGGGCCAACATTAGAACTTGTTTAAGGAAAGAGAATATATTATGCAAATATAAAGTACCTTGTTGTGTTTGCTTCTGGCATCATCGAGTTCCTTCTGTAGTTTTTGAACGTATTTGTTCATCTTACGTATGGTCAAGTGCAGCAACTCCCAAACATACATTCTAAAATGTAGTTTTTTAAGCATGAAGGATAATTTCAGTTTCTAATTAAATAATTGCATAATTTGAATTGGATTATCACTGACTATGGCCATACCTTGTAAAATTTGGGTACATGTCCTTTGAGAAAAGCCAGTTGGCAACGGCAAAACATTCCACAATCTGCGTTTTCAACATTTTGTCCACCAGCACGCACAGCATCTGTCCCATCATAAAACCCCTCATTACAAAGACTTAAATAACACGTGATATTAAATCACGAACATGCATAAAACATATGTGCATTCATTGTAGACTTGGCGTAATTCCACAATTTCTGGAAAATTCTAAACGAAAATTCTCCAATTTTAAACTCATAAAATGGATAAAACCAGCAACATAAAATACAAATGAATTAAAATTCCAAAACCAATTCAATGCATAAACTATTTATAGATTGCTAGGCTCTGTATTTCACATTATAAAACTAGTGAGGTCACAGAAGTGGGAATAAATGATTAATCAAGCCTCACCTGTGGATGATTGAGCCAGACTTCGTACAAATTCTTCAGAATGCATATCTGAGCTTCCTCAGATTCCGCCAAAGTCTTGAACACGTAATGAAACCTTTTTTTATGGACGAACAAGAAATATATAATTAAAATAGTAAATTACTCATTTACAAGGTGATCGGAATTATGCTTTCTAGAGAAAAGTATTGTATTTGGCCGCACTATACATTAGAATTAGAATAATTACTCTGCAAGCAGCCCAATTGGGCCTATGGAGAGGGAATATTTCTTCCAATGCAGTACAATAATAATTATATTTATATTTTATAAACATGAAAAAGAGGCCCTAATAAAAAAATAATATATAGTTAATAAGTATAACAAATAAATATAATTATAACAGCTCTGTAATAAATGTATAATAATAATACTGACTAGAATAAGCGAAATAACTAATAATACTAACAAGAATAATTATGATAAATAATCATACTAACAAAAATATACATAGCCTAATGACTGATTAAAGAGCAGTAAAGTGAAGTGAATTACTTTGCAATGGCAGCGAATGCGTGCGAAAAGGATTTGCTGGCCAAATTGAGTAATGTGTGAACAAACACATCGATCTTCAGCGGATTGTGATTAGGCTCACCTGTAAAAAAAACACCAGAAAAACAAGATTGATAAAATGCGTGCGATACTGGACAATGACCCGATAAAGACGAACACATGTAAGCCAAACGTGTAATCCAACTAATAATTTTGGTTTCGGATGCTAAGATATCTTTGGCATCCCAAGTTGGCTAACCACACGCCACCTGCTGTTAAGTTTTTTTTTATTTTTAATATATTTTTTTGCCATTTGTAAGTCGGAATTAGGTATTGTATTGCAATTTGCAAGAATGAAATAAGGATCTAAAAATAAGAGAAAATGAGCACATAAAATGCCCTTTAAAATGCCCAAAAACCAATAATTTAATTGCAAGCATCGTGCCAGAGCTTAGAAAAAAAGAGATGAAATCTCATTAACATGTGATCCCTAGTCATTAGAAAAAAATATTAGCGATGTCATTCACACGTACATGTAAAATAAATAATAATGTCATTAGAGTAAACGGGACAATAAAATAAATAAGGCTGAGGCTAAATTTAATTAACAGGTGATTGTAACTATTTGCATTGGATGCGGTTCGTACTTTGTATTTCCATGGCATCAGGAACTTGCCAGCGCTTATTACCGTATCATCTTATATCATTGTCCATTTATACAAAGACAAAACAAGAAATTGATGATTGGAAAAAAACTCTTACTTCCTTCAGGCGCCTAAAGGAGGCCATTTTGCCTAGTTATACTTGGTCTAGTAGGTCTTAGAACTATACAAAAGAACAATGTAAACCAAAATTCAGTTTCCCCTCTATCCAATTGGAGAAAGAAAACGAAAAACCATGGATATTGTGTAGATGCAAAATTCGGCAATGTCGTGAATAGCAAAATTAGCCCAAACGAAACAAAGTAAAAATTAATAGCGTGCTTCCGACCCGCTTAAGACATTGGACACAATGGCGCAGCAGTGGGTTTCTGGTGAGACGAATTGCCACAGCTGGGACAAAAAGCCCTCAAAGATTCAGAAAAAAAGCATGCAGCGATAATCAAAGTAAACACTTTCTGGCTGCTTAAACTCAACTCAAATGTTGGGTTAAAAGCGGGCGCGAATAAGCGCATGAAAGGCTAAATTTAGAGTGCGTGAAGCGAATCCATCTGAAATTTAAAGTCTCGTCAAACATGGCAGGCGTTACGCCGTTTATTGCTCGCTCTGAGGGCACTAGGGGCGCTCACGACGAGTTTGTTGTCCGAAAAATTGAAATAATCTTTAATTTACATTGCCGGCATGACAGCCTGTCGTTAAGGCAGCTCAAAAAAATAAATCGATATTTTAGCATCGATGCGATGATTTATCAATAAATATCGCCATTTGACGTGTGACCCTGCACAAGTTTTCAGATTTTTATTATTATGAGTCTAAACAATGAGTAATATCATTTTACAAAAAAAGGACAAAGTCGCCCCACAGGGCCAAAGTAGCCCCACTTTACGGTACCTGTAATACCTGTAACATAATTTCAAATTGCTTAATAAATATATAGCCCTCTAGCAAAATCATGCTGGATGGACTGGAAGATAATATCTTGGACGGAAATTTGGTGTCGATACCCCTTTAAGCTTATGGCTACGCTATAAGACTTGGAAGAAACGTCAACAATATATAATCTATCGATAAAATAATAATATATACATTAAAAGTGTCAACTCACTGTCTTCGTCCTGCAGAGGGTTGGCCAGATCTTTGATGACCATCAGAACCTCTTCGGGACTGCACTTGTTCTTGATAAGTGCAATTAGTTGGTTGGCGACCATTACGCCAGGAAGAGCAGCTAAAAACAGAGAAAACAAAAGAGTCGATAAGAATCATTTTAACTTTAAAAAATCTAATCCTACATGAAAACCAAATAGTTTTTTTTTATTATAACTCTGTATAACAATTATCATAGCTCTTGTGGGTGAGCTGTTTTATTTGAAATACAAGGGGAAAACCACGTTGGAAACGATCACCTTGACAATTGTCCAGACTTTTAACTCTAAAATACACTCTTTGGGCTTATTTGATGTCAATCAGACAAGACACTCAAAGAATCTTATAAAAATGTCCGTGAAGCAATGAAGAAGTCTCTTTAAAGGTGTTGATTGTTTAACAATAATGTAATGAACTAATGACCGTGAGAAAAAGCCAGGCCATCCACCGATCTTCTAGAGTTTGAGATTGGAATTTAAGAAGCTGCCTCGACTAGAGAAAAAATTTAAAGACGGCTTGAAAGGTGCCTTGAGTCAAGACAGTCTTGGCTAAGAAGGTCTTGCCCCGTGAATTAGTGATTTCCAAATGAACCTGCGTTAATGCAGTATCTCACTTAAAGAAAGCCATCATGCACAGATTTAGATTGTGAACACCGGTTGAATGAAGGCAGTTCACCTCGCTTTACTGCAGCAGTGCCCCCTGGACAGACACACGCTAACAAGTGAGTGACTTCTAATTAGAAATGCATTAGGAATTCTGTTCACTTTTGCATCGCGGATCGTGCCCAGACATCTTAAAAATGCCTGAGTCGTGTGAAAATGCTTCAACTTGCATCGTTCTTTCACTCCTTTGTGAGATATATGATGCTCAGGCCTATCACCCTCAGCGCCATCTTTAATTTCATAGCATTTTCTTATACATGTACAATTGTACATGTATGTACACGTACATATGTACAAAGGTACATTTGTGGGTCCTCCTTTTGAAGTTCGTTTACAATTGCGATGATGAATAGCAAAGAAAAAGAAGAAACAGTGGTTTTCTACTGAAATTATGACAAGAATAAGTTTAAACAATTAGCTAATTCCAAGGTAACGACTTTGAACTGTGTTAGAAGAATGCAAAATTATTCTTATTAATTAAAAGTTTAATATTATAGGCCTGCTAATATTACAAAACAAAACAGACCTACAAGCATGAAGTATCATCTCGCCTTCTCAGGAGTGCAACGCACTAGAGCGTAATTTTTAAAAAATATATAATTAAATTAAGTTTAAATAGGACTACTCAATGGCAGGCTTGAGAATTAATCAAAAGCTGAGCACTTCCTACTATTTTTTTTACTCGCATGCATTGAATGTAAATTCGTTTATATTTTATTTTTAATTTATTCTGTTTCTAATTTTATTTTTATTTACATTAATTTTATATTTAGTTAATTCGTATTTCTAACTCCAATATGCTTTCCCATGACAGTTCAAGTTTTTGCGTTTTAGGTAACGCCGTGCGTAACGCACTAAATATAGACAAACAACATTAAAAAAACTTTTGAGTAATCTACGCGATGATGCAACTTGCAATAGTCTATCTAAAGAGTATATTACTAGTTATTGATTTATTCAATTAGTGAATGTTTCAGGAACAGACCCTTAGGCCTACCTAAAGTGAAAAATTCAGAGTTTAAATGTACTATTGTACAATGTACATGCATGTACAATTTTTGGGTAAAAAAAGGTAATTTACCTCCGCCAAAAAAGTATTCAACAATATAAAAAAACTAAAAATACAGAAAAATGACCTCAAAATTTCAAAGTTGAATCAGAAATGGCAAAATAAAAACTGAAAAAATTCCAAAAACAGAGCCCTAGCTAATAATTTTATACGAGTACATCATAATATTTAGATAATAACATACATAACATATAATTGCATATGTCTCAGTTCTCACGTCTATGAAAATAATGCTTAATATGCGTAAGAACTGCGCAGAACAAATTGTCAAATTGAAGTGAAGCTGCAAATTTGACATGTAAATAAATTGCATATGTTTAAAAAACATTTCAACAAACTAATTTGCATAATTTTAAGGCTTTTTAGCAAGAATTTAGAAGTTTTGAGCAAAAATACAAAAAAAAATGTTAAAAAAACAATGAAGAAAAATGCAAGGTTCACATAGGACTCATGCACAGACGATGGACAAAAAAACTTGAAAAACTCTAGGCCTACAATGCTAAGTTTTAAGCAATTTGGCAGGAAAATGTCCGTGGGTTAGTAACATGGAGCGAGCTGCAGCACGAGGAAACGCATCTACTCGTACAATAGGTCACTTTGAGCCGCGATTATACCTAATCATCATCGAGCACAGGGTGAACTGAAATGTCAATGAACCTTACAATGTATGCAAGATGACTTCCTATGTGTTTTACGAGTACGTACTTTTGCGGAATCTATATTCAGATTGAGGGAATCCACGGTAGCTTTTTATTTTGCAAGCCTAATCCATGTCCAGCAATAATAGATGTTTTATATTGATAGAAATTTTGCCATGAACATGAGTACTCCAATACCCGAGTGCATGGCAATGCACACCATAAAGGGTTACGAAAAGGGTCATGTGGCATCGAGGAGAGCCCCAAAGGAAAAAAGTCCAAAGGTGGGATGTCCGGAGATCTTTGAGGTCATGCTATCGGTCCACCACGGCCTATACAACGTTGAGGAAAGGCCTGGTCGAGGAAGTCGCACCTGTGGACTTTTCCTTTGGCTCTACACCAAAGACAGAGTCAACCAGACAAAGGTGCTTGACATCGAGATGCTGCTTCACCGAATTACGGGTGACACCCGAAATGTTGGCTAACACATGGCAAGAGATGGAGAGCTCTACGTATGGTTCGACTTCGAATTAATAATGGTAGCCATATTGCCCACATGTAATAAAGTTAGTAAGTTCTAATAAAACTTATGACCTCACCCTGCAATATATAAAAAAACAAATGTGCTTTTGAATTCATTGCAAAAACTCATTCAAATTCAAAACTGTCTACATAATTCTGGAACTCCCTGTATATAATATGAATAATAAATCCCATGACAAAAATCCACTCAAGGTTATCATGACGTTGCCATAATTTGCTGAAAAGCCGACGCACCAATGGAAGAGATTCAGACTTCAAATACTGTGCATCAATAAGTCACATATTTAATAACTGGGCAGAATAAAGTGCTGCAGACAGTTTCAGTAACGGCTCTATTAAACTGAAGAACTAGCGGCACTGATCAGTAGGCCTAGAGAGCGAACAAAGCAGATTCAACGTGCCTTTCATCATTCATGTATTGCACACTTGGCCTGGCACAAAGATATGACGAAGAACAAAAATTAAGGATGAAAAAAAATGAATAAAATTTCAAACCAGTACGAATCGTAAATTGCCAATGAAATCAGTTAAATGCTTAAATCTTTGACATGCTAGTGACTACTTGTATATAAGAGTAGCAGGATTGCACTTCATGTACGATCATTCAATTTTGCGATATTAATCTGAAAATTTCCAATTTTGCAGCCAAATTGATATAATCATCCAGTTCAACCTTATTTTAAAATCTCTTAACTTAATTTCATTTAAGAATTGCGATCTTCTAGGATTTTCAATTGTTCTCCTGTCTTTTTACAGCTTTTATAATTTATTTTATAATTTATAATTCGCTCTTCATTTGATAGAGTTCATAATTCGACATTGTCGGGATAAATTCGCGTAAAAATATCGCGCGGAAATTAGTCGGAACCGTTTTAACGTCGTCCAAACTGTAATTATCTTTAAACTTTACAGCGATTAGCACGTGGGTATTATGTTTCTAGACTAGGCCCAAGTCCCTAACACAATGGCGGAGAGAGAGAGAAACAAAAGAAAACGAGCAAATGAAAAATGAGCGTAGCAGACGACGCTTTCAAAGAGTCATGGCGCTCAGTGGGCCGTGAATCGATGGGGAGAGAAAAAATAACGCGGATCATTTTTTGGCGATTATGTCATGAAAAGTATTGACATTCTTGGGTTACACCAATTACAAGTGTACGAAATGGAATTCGTCGTAGCTTTCACGCCAGATTTCTAAGGAAAATCAAAGAAAATGGACATTCGATACTAGCATGGGATCAACTCCCGCACGATTGAGTTCATTTTTGTATGTTTTCCAATTGAATGGGCAACGAGTAATGCAGGCGGATTTGGGGAAAGTATAGGAAATCTAAAGTCACGTGATCATATTGACGACAATATGAACCAGGTAATTTCTTAAATAACCGAAAGAAATTGAAAATGATTTCGGCCAACACTGCACTCAAACTTTTAGCCGATAATGAAAATGGCGAGCAATTTGAAAAAGCAACGATTGGCCTATAAAAACCTTTTTAATTTACAATTGCATTTTAAGAAATCAAGTTAAACTGAATAAATGTATTTGGCAAACAATGAGATAATTATTTTAATGAACTAAACACGCTCCATTATAATCATTTATGTCTATCGTTACTAGAAAATTGGATTAATTATATATTAAAAGGAAAGCAAAATAATGTTGTGTTATTAGGTCTAATCATTTAAATAAGAGATAATTTAAAGATTTTAAGCAATCTAATTAAGTTTGAGATTTTAAATAAAATGAATTTTAAGAAATTTAAGTTAAATCAAAATGAAATAAATTAAGTTTAATTTAAAATCAAACAATTACGTGTAATTGAAATTACATATTTGAGTAAGTATTTTTTAAAGCAGTAAAATTCAGCGTTAATTCATTCCCCGTGGGTCATGAAGTTGCAAAAATTCAACGACAAATTATAGTGCCAGGTCATACAAGTAGACCAGCGCCGTACGTAGTCGCCATTTTGCATGATTTGGATATATTGAGAGCCACTTTATTCAGACATGCCTTCATGGATTCACTTACAGCTTTCGCTAATGTAACCCTTGTACCTTTATCTTGAGGGGTATTTTTAAATTGACCTTTGACACGAACAAGAGGTCACCCAAGGTCAAATTCTGGGTAACCATTAAAAACAACAGAAAAGCATGTTTTCCATTCAATTTATTGAGTCAGTGTACCTCGCAATAGAGCACATAGAGCGACAAGAAAATCAAACGTTGTAAATCAATGTCGTAAACCACTTCCTAGACCTCCCCATACACTCAAAATGGTTTTTAAGGCAACTTCCGGTTTCGTCCATAGACATAACATAGCACTTCCGGTTTGACAAAAACACTTCGTAGACCCACCCACCAACTCATACCAACGGGTAAATTGCATTTGTCATGTTTCCCATGTAGTGTAGTTGTAGAATTTGACCTTGGGTGACCTCTTGTTCATGCCCAAGGTCAATTTAAAAAAAACCCTCAAGATAAAGGTACAAGGGTCGCATTAGCGAAAACTGAATAAATCGCGTCCAATTTTTTGTTCAAATGCAGCTAAATTCGATTTTACTTAGGCCTAGTAGAGGTTTCAAACTAATACAATCTGTGTGATTTAAGTTTGCGCCAACAGTTAAATTTATTTTCTTGCGTTCAACCAAATATCGTCTTAGTTATACATTGTAGGTTCACACTAGACGACAAATTGAATTAATCAAAGTTAACCGTGATTTAGGGATGCGCCAATGTTACGAAAAATCATGCATCCGCATCCTCAAAAATTTTGTCGATTACTGGTATTGTCGATTTTTTTTGCCAAAAATTTCAAATTAAATTTAACACGAAATTACAATTTGTTTAAACTTTAAATTAATTATGAAATAACAATTAGTATATAATTAATATAATATTAATAGGCAATAATAGAATTATACGACTGTTTTCTATACTACGATTCAAGTTTTTATCCAATAGCCGTACTTCTGTACTGCATGCAGAGCATTGCAGAATGCAGACAGTCAAGGCGACTTGCCATACCAGCGTCACGAAGCGGAGCCACACACGAACGGCAAGCAAAGTGCAACGGCAGTATTATATTCAATTGTTGTGAACGTAACTGCGTGTAATAAATGCAAATGTGCATCCATCTTGTTTTGCGCCAAATCTCAAGAATTTCGCAGTGCGCATGTGCATGCGCTTCGTGACGTCTTAGCTAGCTGCGTTGGCGGCGAAAATTGAAATTTTCTTCATCCTTTACGCCAAGTATGTTACTCCTTTGCATGCGTCGCGTCGCAAGTTTGGAACGCATGCAAGGCTGTGCAAGTTCATCTAAAATATCCAAAAAAACAAGCTAGAACAGTGTCGCCATTTAATAATGACTGTACAACTTCTGATGTTTGATGGTCATGGCCTCCTCTAATTAGCTAGACGCATTGCATGACGTCATACAACACAAATTTCTTGAAACAAACCCAACGCAGTTGCAATTGTTTACAAACAAAAATGGCTGCCTTTTGACGCACAACGTTTGACGTCAAAACATGGTTGTAACACATGCAATGGAGTAACAAACACAGCATCACGTAGGGCTGCGAGGCGGTTGCCGAGGGAAGCAAATACGCGAAAGTGAAAAGTCACTGACCGGTTTCACCTCATCATTCGCGTTGCTCCGCTCCGTAACGATGCTATGGAAAGTCGCCTCAAGACAAGTCATTACTTTTTTGGCTAAAATTTAGACAAAGTATCGATCAATATCAATGTATATCGATTTTTATCGCCTAATTGACAGTTATCGATTAATCGGCAATCCGCCAATGCTACTATGAACTGGCATCGGAACATCAGCAAAATTCCTACATTGGCGCATCCCTACCATGATTACTTTTGTAGTGAGAGCGAAGTTTACTAGCGCGTTTTATTTAAATGATAAATCACAGTTACTATTTCAGTCTACTGCTGCCACTGATGAGGTTGTTGTAGCAGCCATTCTTGTGTCGAATCAAGTCTCCCCACAGAACCGAATTCTGACAGAGCGGGCACAGGCCCTCGATTGGAATCAGATGACCCTCATCAGCGAATATGAAAGCCAGGCATGTAAGATGTGATTGCATCGAACAATCAGGATGCAGACACATGACCTTAGACTTGTCATCCTAAATGGTGAAAGTAGCAAATTTTATTGGGTCTTTTTGAAAGCATTCTAAAGTGAATGGTTTACGCATTTTTAAACAGAATTTGTTTTAAAACTCGAAAAATGCATGGGAGGCTAGTTCAAGTAATTATAACCCGGAACATTTCAAGATTTGTCTGAGCCCAGGCAGCAAGCATCAGTGAGGCCAACATTGGAAATTAGTTGATGTTGGCAAACTGTTTTGGTTGGCATGCAACTTAAGCCCAACCGTTGTTAATGGGGTGCATGTATTGGCATACCATGATTTTTGGCTGGTGCTTTAATCCCAACAGTTGGAAATAAATCGTGTTCCTATAGTTGGGCCAATTTCTCCTGAAAGTTAATCAAGTGTTGGAAATAAATAGCAATCACTTAGTTGGGCCAATTGCTCCTTTTTAAAATTAACCAATGGTTGGAAATAAATCGCAGTTCTATAGTTGGGCCAATTTCTCCTTTTAAGTTAACCAACTGTTGGAAATAAATCGCCATCACTTAGTTGGACAAATTGCTCCTTTTTAAATTAACCAACGGTTGTAAATAAATCACAGTACGGTAATATAGTTGGTTCACATTCAAAAGGAAATAAATCGACTCACTTAATTGGGCCAATTGCGAGATTTCGCAATCTCTTAGTTCAACTTTAGTTGCCTTGGCAAGTATCCCGAAGCACCCCCCCCCCCTGTAACCATTTTTGATAAGAATCCAGAACATTTTTCCAAAAGGAATCTGCCCACCCATTCAAAAGCAGGGTAGTACCTCTGTTTACAAATAAATGGAGAAAAGGCACATTCGCATCTTTTTCTCCAGTTTCATGTGAATTTGCCTTCATAGGCTTAACTTAAAACTTGCACGGTTGCACTGATCTTAAAAAGCTCTTCGGCGCTCTGACCTTATGACCCTTTACCTACAAGATGCTTATAGTTTTTTTGACCTGAGACCTGCCTATTGTTAAAATTAGGATTTTGTAATTTTCCAAAAAAAAAACTTTGAGAAATTGTTATTTGCATAAATTAAGGATAATTTAGCAAAATGGTATATCCCAAGTTACCCCATTGGGTATATTACAGGCCAAAACTGGACTTAGCCTCTAAATGATCCCACAACTTAGCTTAAGTTATCCCATCCCTTTTTAGGGTTGCAGGATAATTTACAGGTTATTCCTGTGACCTACTTACCAAGGCAACCATGCATTTTTGAAAACGCTAAATTAACAAATAGGAAATATGAATTTATAAATTTTTTTCATTTAAAACTTAATTATACCCATAGTTGTCTTCGCTAAACGTAATATTAAATTCTTTATCGACGCTATTCTTAGTGTTTATGACTGATCAATAAGATTCAATATACTACATATATTAAATTTAAGACCTATTTTGTTATTTTAAATTATATAACAGCTTCTGTAGGCCTATAAGAAAGGAGATTACAGTGAATTCGTGAGTACGAAATAAGATTGAGAGAAGCGTTCAGCGTGGCGTCTTAGGAATTTCTCAATTCGAGACAGCTTCTTAAAGTGTTTAGACCTTTAGGGATTCCATACAGGAGTTGTCATACCTTAATGTGATGGCTACATACAGCACACCTTGAATGTAGTTTAATGGTGTCTGTGCAGTTTGCCCGACGTGGCGTCACTTTCTTGCTCAGTACAGGCCCGTAGACAAGTGGCATGTGCGTCGGTGGACGATTAAGTGGCTGCCATGAAAAAGCGGACGTTTACTAGCTTATTCAAGTAGCATAGTATGCACAGGAAGCACACTATGCAGGGTCAACGTATGGCATGGTTGGCATTTCCTCGCCGTCGGTATGAAACATCGGCGCAAAGTTGGTTGGCCAACCAAAATGATTTCCTACATTGGGCAAACCCTTATGAATAACGTCGCGCCAACCATGGCTGAACAACATTGAGTGCCAACGTTGTCACACGTCCTATAGGCCTCACGTGATTTTTTATATCAAGTGCACATGCTATCTGCGTTTTGATTTTTAAAAATAAGTCAATCATTCATTAGAATGATTACGGTAAGGCTGGAATCACCAATGACGTTTGGAGCTGTCTCGATTTGAAAGAATCCCAAGCTAGGCTGAGAATACGTCTTTTCCATTCAGATACTGGAGAAATTTCGTCTTCGATCAGAGCATTCTTGGGATTTTTTCAACTCGAGACAGTCCCAAAAGTCGTTAGTGATTCAAACCTAAATGAATTGATCGCTCGATCGATTGAATTAATCAACATTTTGGTATGCTATGACACAAGTACAAGTAGGCCTACTGCTATAACCAGTACGTTAAGCTCAATCCACACTATAACTCTTCCAGCGTTGAGATCGTTACCATGGAAATCATGACGGTGTCCATGGTTGCTCACGCCGGCAACACCACACGTGCCGTTGAACAACACTGGCAACGCTCGCGACACGTGTGGCGTTGCCGACTTGAGTAACGATGGACACCGTCATGGCTTCCATGGTAACACCAACCTCAACGCTCAAAAAGTCATAGTGTGCATCGAGCTTAAGTCTGACAAATATCTTGAAATCTGTCGATGTCGCAAAAAGGTTACGAACTTTTAAAATCAACGTTGGTTATTTTATTTATTCGATGTTGGGCACACGACAAAATGTCAGGGCGACGTTGGATATACTGGCCACCCCTCGTTGGCGCAACCTTCCGCATAACGTTGGCCCGACGCTTTGATAATGGGTGTTTGGCCTAATCACGCTTTATTAGTAATAGGTCTACATGTAATACAACTACTGTTCGAACGAGAGCAATACGACGTGACGTACGGTAGATCAGGGTAGGTGACATCAAATCACGACCATGCTAAAGTATGAATGGAAATATGGAATGCCTATTTAGTATTTACCTTAGTACTGTACACTGTACTTAGTACTGCACTTAGTAATTAGTACTGTATTATTGATTATTGGAAATCGCTCACCTGCAAATTGACGCCTAGAAATCTTCAAACTAGGCATAAGCTAAATAAAAAAGTAGGAATTTTCTGTGATATAAGGGGGAAAAAAGAACGTTTCCTGCAAGAATAAAAAAAAATATCGCACCCGAGTCACATGTTCGACGTGGTTTCACGTGCAAACATTGAATATTTGATTTTATTGTATGCAGGCCTACTTTCATCACGAACTTGATGGAAAACCACAAAAGCAGGTGACAATTGAGTCTGATAAGTTGTGTTCAGGCTACACTCATTTAGGCTGGTATCACTAGCGGGTATAAGGCGATTCACCAGAGTGACTCGACCGGTGCTCACCCATAGGTTAACACAAGTGAGCAAGACTCGAGTCGCTCTGGAGAATTGCCTTATACCCGCTAGTGATACCGGCCCTAATCTGGTATTGAATTCCGTATTCACTACCGTGTTGAGGTATTGGACGGCGTTCACACCGCTAATGTGTAATGCAGTAGCAACGCGGCCACTAGAAGAAGCGCCGTTGTTGGACATTATGTTGGGAGACGACGCACTCCCATTTTTTACGTTGGCAGACCACGCGTGAAAGCAAGATGGGAATGTGCACTTACTCCCACTTAGCCACCTCAATCCACTTTTTTAAAGTTTTAGCAGGACTAGCTATTACAGTATTGAATACAGAAGTTGTGTGCGTCCATACTGAACACGGTATTGAATACGGTATTCAATACCGTGTTAAGTGTAGTCTGAACACCACTATAGTGCCAGTGGTCCTACACTAGCTAGGACAATTCTAGAGTGAGCGAAGGACTACTAGCAGACTCGAATTACACGTGCTGTTGGTTGGTTATCTGTTGGCATATTAATGACGTTATCACATGTGCAGTTTGTGGACTTCAAAATAAGATACAATACAATTATTAAAGTATATCTAATGCACGTGACATGGCACACGTGCGATGAAGAAATAGGTTCAATGATCCATTCTTTTGGCATGATCCTGATGTGATATTATGTGGTACTCTCGTTCAGACCCTTGGTTGGATTACATGTTAATAAGGTAGCTAGTTAATGTAATATAAATGCTGAGATTATAGTTACGTTGAATTCAATTGCGTACTCTTGTTTGAGCCAACGGATCACCAACGGCAGTCTCTTCCAGGGTCCCGTACTAATCATCTGGCACACTACGCGAAACCGGTATTGGAACGCAGTTTCTTTTGAAGATTTTCTGTCCACATGACGTAGCCTTCGAGATTTTGTTGGATTCTGCCACGCCCACTCGAACTATATTAAGTGGTACAGATTAAAAGTCGTCTCTTTTTCTAAACGTTCGCCTTCTAGCTCTGAGAAGCGCTTATGCTGGTATGAGACTTATGACAAATATCTGAAAGTTACGAGGGTCAGTTTAAAAGTAATGCCTTATCTGTTTTATCAGGAACTGATAATAACGAAATGAAATTAACACTGTGCCGGTTTATACCAGGTTGCATAAAAAAATACCGCACCTACTTTCGGTCCTTGTATGTTGGTCTTATAAGGGCTAGAAAACAAGTTCTAAGCTTATTGGATAGGTCCCTCGATTTTTGTCGATTAGGTCTACCTTTAAAACGGCGTATCGGTATTTTAATTAGGATGGTTAATTGATTTTTAAGAGCGTTTTTACGAAAAGTGTGCAAGTAGTGTGTTAAGTAGTTTTTTTTTAATTTTATAATTTAATCATACGGTCCACACACTTCTTCCATCCTAAGGAGGATGTGGAAGTATAGTCAACCCAAGATGATCGATGGCCTCCGATATTTCCGCACTTGTGTGATGTCTCTCGTTGTCATGTTGAAGAATATTGTCTAACTCTGGCCGAACCCTCTTGAGTCATGACAAAACTTCAACCTGGATGAATTGCAGAAAATAGTTGCCATGACTTCTCCAGCAGACCTAAGGCCAGATATTCCTTTTGTCTGTACTGCGTGGACTGCCTTTTCGTTTCAGGTTCATAATGACGTGTTGTGTCGTATCTTATATATTAATAGCGGTGATCTGTCCATCCGTAATAACTTATCTTATTATATTCTGGTCTTATTGTTGTCCGTCTGTCCATCACCATTCGTTAAACTTTGGGCCCTTTTAATTTCGCCCTCTTTCCCGGCATGCACCGAGGCTTTATACGCTCTACTCTCACAGGCTAAGCCACAATCCCTCTGTGAGCTCTTCGCACCGAGGCGCTCACTGAGAGGGACTGTGGCTTAGTCTGCGAGTGTAGTGTGCACAGACGCCAGACAACAAGGCGCCGGGATGCGAAGCGGCCCTGGCACCTTGTTATTCTTGACACGACAACGCAAAAGCTCACAAGAGCAGTAACATGTAGGAATTGTAGGTCATCGATCACCCTGGATAGTCCCGATTTGGCACCTTCTGATTTTCATCTGTTCCGAAGCATTAAGGATGCATCTTGAGATATCTTGAGACTGATCTTGAGATATCTTGAGGCCGATCTGAAGACCGATCTTGAGATATCTTGAGACTGATCAGCACGGTCAGTAGGCCTACGGTCAACAAGTGAACTGTAAGCACGGTCAACGAGTGAACCGTCAGTACGGTCAAACAGTGTACGGTCAGTACTGACCGTACTGAGCGTACGGTCAAACAGTGCATGTTCAGTACAGTGAGTAAATTAGTAACTCCCCAATGGAGGCTATCCAAAACGCGCCCCTGGAAGGGAGGCGCTCAAAACGGTTCAAAACGAAATCTCGGCACAAGAGTTGCTCGAAATCTTCTCGCTGAAGAATTTCTGTGATTTCTCCCTCCCCCTCCTGTTGGCACAGAAACACCGCTAGCGCCATCTAGCCATATTTCGTTGGCAACTCATCGCCTTCCTCTTCCTCTTAATCTTATAATTTAATGATACAGTTCAATATGCCCTCCTGCATCATGGTATGATGCTGGTTCAGTTGCTCCCAGCATGCTCTGATTCTTTGTTGTAGGGCCTTAATGGTCTCTATGCGTTGTCCTCTGTGCACTTCCTCCTATAAGGCGTTCCACACGAAATAATCCATTGGATTGATATCTAGGCTGTTGGAGGGCCAGTCTTAAAGCTGAATGAAACTTGCAATTTTCCTGAAGATACTGGACAGTATGGCGTGCGCGATGAGATGCGCTCCATCATGAGCGAAAGTGAATAGAGGATTGCAGTAATGGTCTGCGTTTATCTTCACTCCTCGTTCTTGCCATAACTTGATACTGCTGCAGTAACCATAACAAAAGTCGCCCTGGTGTTTTTTGCACCTTCTTTTGAACATTGGAAAAAACCGCAATCATTCCGGCTGTTGACTTGATGGTCAAGTGTGAAGCGTTTTTCATCTTCAAACAACCTATTTTACGAATGTAAGCTCTTGATTAAACCGCCTTAGGAGACGTCGACATCTTTCCACACGATTTGTCCTCATTGCAGGCGTCAGGTTGTGTACAGGCACTCTCTTGAAAGTCCGCCATACAGTATACAAAAACCCTCAAAAACAGGGAATGTAAATGAAAGCTCGCGAAAGACTTACCGTTAAGAATGTTGTGGCTGCTGATGGAGGGCATATTGATTCATATGATTAAATTATAAGATTAAAAAACTAAAAAAAACTTAAAATTTATGGGAGTTACATTTTTGCAGACCTTTCGTAAAAACGCTCTTAAAAATAGAACCATTCAAATTAAAATATCGATACGTTGTTTTAAAGGTAATTGATTGGCCTAGCCAATAAGCAAAGAACTTCTTTCTAGCCCATATAAAACCAGATACAAGCACCGAAAGTAGGTACTGTTTTTTGGCCCACCTGGTATATAGGCTCAAGACTAAATCCAACATCCATGATTATCTAGGCCTACTACGGTAGGCTACATCGGCTACTATAAAATGGTGGCTGTCGTCTGCATCAGGTGAACGCCTGGACTTCCGGAATAATCGTCGTGTTAATTTCATTCCCTTATTATTTGTTCCAGAGAAAAAGGAGGCTTATATTTTTTACCCCCCCCCCCCCCCTAATGGATTGAGCTGAAAT
>JAQIYI010000183.1:0-25881 GCA_034700265.1 Polyzonium germanicum
GGAAGTTGTCAGGACGCGCTGATTGGCTGCCGATGACATCATGCACAAATGATGTCATCGGCAGCCAATCGGCGCGTTCTGACAACTTCTGTCGTCCTGTCGTCCGTCGTCCGTCGTTGCAAATTGTCGTTCGTGTGAAACCAGTGTAAAGCAGCGCTCAAAATAATTTTATTTGATTTATCTCATTAGGCCTATTGAGGGTGATGTGAATATTTTGAAGTGATTTTTAAATTAAATCAAATTCATTCTTTTGGTCTTCATTATTATGGAAAAAACCTAACCATGAATATGATTGGTAAGATAGAGTTCAGTACGTTAGCTGTGTAAATGACTCCAAATTTAGGCATCTGAATCACCTAGATTAAATAAAAAAAATCTGCATTCTTGTAATTAGCGAACCAATTTATGACAGTGACCTATTGGCACTTGAACTGTATTGTGCTGAGTTTACTTCTCAAATTAGTTAGTTCATACTCTTTGGTAAACGTTCTAGATATTGATGTTGCAGGCTGGTCTGGTTGGGGTTGCACGGACAACAGTAAGGCCATCCCGGATTTTGAACTGCTTCTGGCAACATTGTTGCTGACCCTAAGCAACTTACTGTTCATACCAGCCGTTATACTGGCCGTGTACAGAAGGTTCTACACGGAGGCGCTCGTCTTTTTTCTCACAATGTTCTTCTCGACAGTGAGAATCGAAACAAATACTCAGATTGTGATTACTTTTCGATTTCAATTAATTTGTTAATTTATTACAAATATCTTATTCCAATTCGGACGCAGTTCTATCACGCTTGCGACGAAGACGCGTACACATTCTGTCTGATGCGACTCAGCGTGATGCAGTTCTGCGACTTCTACTTGGCTATCATGTCCGTGTGGGTCACATTGGTAGCTATGGCCGACTTGCACCCCAAAATCTACTCGCTGCTCCACATGGCCGGAGCCGTCGGAGTTGCTCTCGGTGTTGAGTACGACCGCACTGGTCTCTGGGTGTTCGTCGTGCCATCTGTCACTGGATTACTGGTGCTCGCAGCATCTTGGGTTTGTTCTTTCGTAGATTTATTGTTGGCTTTAATCAGGTTTGGTTCCGAAACGTAAATTATCTTGACGTAAAAAATGGCACTATTGTTTGTATGGCAAATTTGGCCTACGTCATTTTTACGTCACGCAAAAACCATTTTTTTTTTTACAAATGCCTGGTTTATTTAAGGGTACCGTAGCGAAATACTAAATCGCAAAGTTTATTCATTCGACTTCAGATCTGGCACTGTCGACGCCAGAAGGCTTGCTACCCCGAGCCGAAAGTTTGGTTTCTGTGTCTCCTGCCTGGCGTCGTCCTCGCCGGGGCTGGCATGGCCTTTTTTGCCTTCGTCGAAACAGAAGATAACTACAAGTTCGTGCACAGTGGTTGGCACGCGGCCATGGCCTTGTCCATCTTGTTCCTTCTGCCGCCAGCAAGAGATAAGCACCTACATCAACAGCAGCATCTACAACAGCAGCAACAGCTGCATCAGCAACAGCAAAGGCAACACAAAGGTAGGCGAATCGTTGTCGTTCAATCGCCATCCTCGCGGCAGCAAGAGAATGGTTTATCGAGCAGTACTTTTGTTAGAGGCGACGAAACGCTCGATCTAACTCTACCTTATGAATCTCCCACTTCTGAACTGCTCATTTCCTCTTGAAAAGGTTCGATCATCGTTTTTAGATGTAAATTATAAATACAATTCAAAAAGTTAAATTTTTAATTTGGAATTTTTGAAGTTGTTTGTGCCATTTATTTTTGCATCTTTCCTCATTTTTTTAATCCCTATTTTGATATTTTTGTTTTTTCGTGAATCCAAATTACCTTTTTAGAATGCTGCCGGTAGATTCTACATTTTCGAGCATATTAAATTCATTTAAACTTTGGATTTTGTCATATGCTTACAAATATTGACTACGGAAAACCGAGGTTTTTTAGGTCATTAATTAAAGGTCATTTTTCACACCGGCATTTTAAGTCATTTTATAGGTCATCAGATTCTAGCCCTATTAATTTACAATTAATTACTACCAGCCGTATTAAAATAGCGTATAGTATGTTATCTGCTTTTGAAGTCGATGTGTTTTATATCTTAACAGTTGTAATTTGGGATTAAATTTCTTGTTCACTATATAAATGTCCATATTTTACCATCTATTTTTAACACTAAAAATGCCATAAATGCAGTAAACAAAATACATTCAAGTGTGTTGGCACAGGAGAATGAATGAGAAATTGTTTCTTGTATAAAAAATCAGTTTCAAGTCGCCAGAAAATATTTTTAAGATGGCTGAAATTATTTTATGATCAAGACAAATACTTTTATTTCACGGGACGGAATCTATTTTTCCATTACCCTCCTTGTCCAGCATACTCTTATTAAGTACACTTACCATGTTTCCGCTAACCACTTATCATTTAGGTTGCTTTTGCTTCGTTTGTAGTTTAACACAACGCAAAGCACATTTTACTGCTCTTGTTACTCAAAACCAGATAGCATGTTAAAAAATATCGTTAGTGTTCCCTTGGACATGAAGTACGTCACGTGTTTACGTAAAACAGAGCGTATTTGAATAATAATTCTAATAATTAATTTACCAATTTGTTTCTTACTTTCTGTGCTTTTCTTTCATTGCTTTTTTTTTCTCTCGATTTCTCCAGCCAACTTTTCTACTCAGAAGTCCTAAAGTCGAGCCTCAAGTCTATCGTCCCACGTAACTCGCACCCAGTATACAGTACATGTATATGCACCAAACACTTTACTTATTATTTTTTGTCACATTTTTCTTTTTTTGGCTTTTTATTGTTTTTTAATTATTTGTTACTTTTTCACTAGTTTGTTTAAATTCTGTTGACACATTCTTAGCACACTTATAAAACGCAATTTCATTTTGCAGCACGAACTAATTAATCGATTTGCATGTGTAATTAATATTTTTCTGGCCTTTTTTCTTTGTATGCAATGTCTTTGTTTCTTCCTTTGGTGAGATTGCAACGCCATGTTTCCTTATAATTTTTTTTACTTTCGTAAAACGCTTCACTTTCAAGACTAACAAAGTGATGTTCCTTCCGAGGGCTAGCTCCAATCATAATAAGCTCGTGAGGACCGGAAGGTTAGTTAACACTTAATGAGTCTTTTAATTAATAACTTGATTGCATGTTTTCTTTGTGGGGCAAAGCATGAGTAATTGCACATCCACTATACATGTATGGGCAATAGTTACAATATAGTTTCATTTAGCCATTTAGAGCCGTAGCAGTTTATACTGTATAGTCAGTTTTGGCTAGATGTACACTGTACATGTAGGCCTACATATGTATATTTTGCAATATGTTTGCAGTATGTTAAGCTTGGTTGACATTCGGCGTAAAACGTCAAGTAATGCGCTGTACTGTACCGTAGCCCACAAATGCTATCCAAATTTGTTCTTCAATTACCCTCGTGAGTTCATTTGTCCTAAACCTGGCCTATAGTTATATATGTTGTTTTATAGTAGGCGTGAAGATTAAAAGGTGTCAATATACATGTATGTAATAGAACTAGATAAATTAAAATACTAGGCTATTGGCAATGCTATAAATAATGTCCGACCTAGTGTAGCACATGTAGTGCACTACGCGTTCAGAGTTAAAATATTAAAACGTACTAGGCCCTAAATCT
The DNA here is from genome assembly GCA_034700265.1 of Polyzonium germanicum. Taxonomy (NCBI): domain Eukaryota; kingdom Metazoa; phylum Arthropoda; class Diplopoda; order Polyzoniida; family Polyzoniidae; genus Polyzonium; species Polyzonium germanicum. The sequence goes on from JAQIYI010000183.1 coordinate 3,686, forward strand.
AAAAAATAAACAATTTTTGAAAAAAAATTTGTTTTTCCATCTACTATTGTACGTGCGTGTAGTTTGACAAAAGTCGCTTCGGCTAAATTAAATGGAAACCAAATTAATAGATTTTTTGCTCTTATTTTTATAGGACTTTAAAAAAAAAAAAATTATAATTACCAACGCTCAAAAACCGAGGACTTACAAATAAACAATGCGACTAAACTTGACCCATTTACATGTGCCTCTGTATCCACAGTCGTTGGATGACCGCCGGCGGACAACCTACAAAGCACGTTACCAATTGGTAAAACAATTTAACATTGTCACGTGCTTCAGCCAGGGGTCCGCTGGCGGTCACCCAACGACTGTGGATACGGGGTAAGTGACGCTTTACGTGTGGACCAAGCTTATAGTTTTATCAAGGCTGCACATGCCTATATCGGCTACCCGTAGTTTAAGTTCCGGTTCTGATAATAATGTCGTTTTTGTTCCAGATCCAGAAGACGCAGAAGAGGTCTTGATTATAGACTGAGAGGTCATCTGGAGGCATTCAAGTTCTCACCTTATTTTGATACACGACAGCCAAAAATGGTACCGGTTTTTTTACAATTTTCATGCATGTATAAATTGTAAGTCTTATAATGTACATGTATGTACCAAATCATGCAGTTATTTGGTTTTATTTTTGCGCACTTTATTTTTATGTTACCATAGTTCATAGTTATGTTTCTATGAACGACTGTTGTTTCATCCTTGTGAAGCAACTTGCTTATATTGTATAAGCAGCCCTTCCATTGAATAAGAAATAAAATAATTAAGTGCGCTATGGTGATGGCCCAGAAGAACAATTGAAAAAATATTTTCTTGGCAGAATATGCTTAAAGGGGAACTCGAGTTCAAATTGATAAACTTAGATATTGAAAACTCACCTTTTAATCAATGACGCTTCCCATTAATGGCGTTGTGTAGAAATTTACCGTACCTTGCATTCTGCCAGTAATTCAAAACGATGTTAATTCGATATGATGTTTCCAGGAGGACATGCTCATGCGAAATATTGACGCTTTCCGGACACGATCCGATGTCCGCCAGTTATTTTTAACCAGTGATCGATCATCACTGTACACGTAACAATTTTGTAGACACAACAAATGATTTTTTTATCTTTGTAAATAAAAACTAACAGCAACCATATTCATATCGCTTGTGATTTGAACCCTCAGTTTGCATTTTGTGTGCATACTGACCTCTGTCGCATATGTCGTTGACGGTCGTTCTACCGGAAGTGCTCCGGAAAGTTGCAAAAAAAAATGGCACCAAATTTATAATTTCGTCAAAAAATAGCAAATCAGGCATTTATGGTCCGAATTTATTCCAATAAAGTGCGATAATTATTAAAAATGATTAAATAAGTCTACATGTAATAAACTACGTATAAAATCAAAAAACGTGACATCATAGTGGAAAGCCTTTTAAGTCGACAGCGATAGGCCTCAATTAGCTTTAAACGTGATCTTAAAATATTCATCAAATAGTGCCTAATAAAATATTTTTCGATTATCTTTCTGGGTCACAATATAACAGCATGTAAATTTCTTGATGATAATAGCGCGGGTATGAAATGTACTAATGTTGAAAGTAATGTGCATTTTTTTATTTTTTTTTTTCAGGAATATATTTTTTATTTCTCAGCAAAAAAAACCGTTAGTCACAAAAAAAAGATCTATAAATTAGCCAATTGTATCAGAAATTGTGTGAATACACTGGTTAATACAAACCAGCAATTGAACCTGCCCAAACACATACCATTATCTACGTGCCAGACATCATCCATCCCCATTTATTGTAAGCCGAAGTTTATTTTAAACCCATCATCTTTCTATCGGGAAATTCTAATAATAATTGCTCAGGACGTGACTCACATGTCCACAATCAACCTATGAGAATGACGAGTGCTTCCCACAGATATATATATATACCGTACAGTACATAAAAGTATATTCATAAATGATACATTGTGTAAATATTTGACGAATCATCGCGAGATGTGTAATTGCATGTTTCGATTCGAGAGCCAGCATGAAATCGATAAATTCCTCATTCTAGTCAAGAAAATTAATTTAGATTGTATAAATGTTTCATGGGAACAAAATCCTGCCGACAAAACGTCGATCCTGGTACAATTTTAGTTTTTTGTAATCAAGGTTATAATTGGAAATTTCCAAGGCTGAACAAAACAAACTCTAATTTTGAAAACAATTTTTTAGTTTCTAAGAAATCTAAACGAATACATTGTAGGTTCAATATTAAATGGTCCTTACATGTAAGCGTGTGTAAAACAGTGGGTAAAACAGAAGGTTAATCGGGGTGTGGGGTCCTAAATGAAAAAAACTTCCCCCTTTTTGTGTAACTTGAACAATTTGAAAAAAAAGTGTAAAAATGCACTATAATCGTCCAAGAAAACCGTAAAACTGTCAAGCATAACTTAAAATTGTCTTAAACAGGTCTCACTTGCATTAAAGTAATTCGGAATTAAGACAGGAGGAATACTCGTACCATACTCTGGTACTACCAGGGGTGTTGCACTCGTCCACAAGCCGTCGTCGTGCCGCCGCCCTTAGCTCCACCCAAGAGCATGCAGGCCCGCCTATGTGTCATGACTTCCAACCAATGCTAGGCTATAGGTGATTGCCTTGTGAGTTTGCTTCCTAGGGAATCAAAACAAAGCAAGGGACAGCAAAACGGCATGCTCTCAAAATGGCCGCCATGCTCTTGAGGCGGAACAGTGACGTAGAAACCTGACCAAAAAGATCAAAGGAATTGTGCGTAATTAGGTCAAAAACGATGAAAATTGAAAAGAAATTTTTTTCAAAGGTAAATTTAACAGCTATCAGTCGAGTCAGTTCTTTATTTATGGAAATGCAAAAGATTCCCAAAAAAAGAAATATCGAAAAACACAACGAATAATATTTATTTTAAATAAAATAAAACTCATTTGAAGTATAGCCTTGGAAATTTCTATTCCCCACCCGCTCCCTAACTCATCCAAAGAATTTAAAGGCAGCTATGTCGTGTGATGTATTGTATAATTAAAGTAAAGGGTCAGCCGAAGTGAAATAAGAACATAAGAGTAAATCTAGTGAAGAATAATTAATTTGCCTAATTGGAAATATGTGTCATTTGTCACTGTACAAATGGTAATCTACCACGAAGTTTTAAAATGTAAAGATTAGCTTGCATTACATATACGAGTAAGCTTATATGGCGCAACTCTACGCATCCATTTGTTTGAGCTGGTCAATCCAGTTTATACCAAAAGGCTTTGTCTATTCGCGTGTCTAAACGAGTGTCTTTAAATTTTAAAAATCGAATTGAGTTTGCCGGTGATTTGAGTGAGGTCCTTGTATCAGCAATGAATGAGCTACAAAGCTACAAGTAGGAGGAACTAGTCCGCAAGCATTGGCGCAGTTGCCATAAATGGTCGAGAAATATGGTCCTAAATATAAAATCACATAAAATGTCGAATTTTCTTTCAAAAATATAAACTAATTACTAATTAGCGAATGAGAGCGTTTTTATACTGTCATCGTAATGTTAAACATGCTCGTATGTAGAGGCCAATTTGTAAAAAAAATTTCGAAATAAATCCAACTGTAAAATTTGTAATCTTATGTGGGAGTTCAAATCTACAACTACAACTTCACAGTACGCTCTGAACAAGTTTTTACAACTAAAAGTTGCTTTAATGAACAAATTAAAAAGTGAAGAGTCAATTACAAGGTGTTTTTGTTACTAAATAATAAAAATTAATTTGCAATGATGAGTTTTCAAATTTCATTATATGATGTAGTGGTTTACAATTGAATGTTCATATTTCAACCTGACTTATCTTCAGCCCTCGCTTTCATTCTGTTGATGAACGCTTGTCCTTTGCTCTTCCTGAAACTCTCGAACGGATCGTTCAAGTTGATGCCGATGCCTTTGTACTGATCTTGTCTATCGCGAATTTCGCCGCCGGAAATTGGCTCTTGAATTCCCTGCTCAGCCGCTCCCAAGCCAGCACCTCCCCAGCCTTTAGAAGAAATTTTGGGCGGAAAAAAAAGTAAAGAATTGATATGTCTGTAAGAATCAAACAAATGACCCAAAACGTCGTTTGCAAGAGATAAATTTCCTTACCCATCTTTCTCAGAAGTTGGTGTCCCTTGTTCGATTCGTCTAACTTCTGATCGAAATTCGGGTTAGCGTACGTGCCACCGCTAAAAGTAATAAACAAACAAACGAAACAACTAAAGTAAGTACTGGTTAAAATTACTCATTCTATTATTATAAACTAGCGCAACCCAGTATTAGACGGACAAATCCTTCCTTTTCGCCCCCATTTCACTCGCTTTTAACTTCACAAAATTCCAATTCCCACTGCAGAAATATTGTGTGAAAGTGCATGTTAAATTAAGGTCTCGTAAAAATTGGTATTTTTAAGAGGCTTACAAGAATGAAGGTGGCGTAGGACTTTTGGAAGTGGACCGACGTCTGTTTTCTCTGCTTTCGCGAGGTGATGGAGACCTGGATCTGCAACGCGGAGACCTTGAACGCGGAGATCTTGAGCGCGGTGATCTTGAACGTGGTGATCTTGAACGCGACCTTGATCTCGATCTCGACCGCGGTGCTGGCGGTGACCTGCTCCGGGGCCGATATTTAGGTGGCGTGCTTTGAAAAACAATATACATGTATTCTATTATTTATTGTTAATTACAACGAATAATAATTGGGCGCAATGTTGAATAAATGTCATCAACATCCGCGACCTAATAATAATGGAAAGCTCAGTCCAATTGAGTTTGCAACCAGGGTTGGCAACAAAAATTACTTTTACGCAAACCCCATTTTTACGTTGGTTTACAAGTTCAAAAATAATTTTAAAATGATATTTTTAAAGTAAATTTAGAAAACTTCAAAGTGTTTTTTTTCAAGTAGGCTATTTAGTACAGATCTATTATTTGAAATGGATAAGGCAAACCAAAGTGCATACGTTTTCTGTGGTACCTCCTCCATGTAGCGTCTTTTTGGAGGTGAAGGAGATCTGCGTTCTGAAGCTGCCGGCGTGTTAGATGATGGCGCTGGCTGTTGAGCAGCTTTCTCTCTGGAACGCGATCGTGAGCGCGACCTGGATCGAGACCGGGATCGAGACCTAGATCGCGATCTAGACGGAGACCTAGAAGCAGATCGTGGCGATCGATCGCGAATGCCATCTCGAATGTCTTCCTCTTTTTTCTTTTTGGCCTGACTTTTAGCCTTGAAAAACTCGTAAAGTCCCAGCTGTTCCCAACCTTCGCTACTGTTGAATTCGAATGGCGAAATCAGGAATAGGAAGTGGAATCATTAAAGAGCAAAATACACGTATGCGGTCATGCGAAAATTGTCCGCGAACCTGTTCCTGGGTCTATCATGGGACGGAGGGGCGTAGAACATTTCCACAGCTGCCAGAAGTCGCTCGCTGGGTGGCGCTGGAGCCGGAAGTTTGATATCATTCGGTTCCAGAGACTTGTAATCGCAGTCTTCCAGCTAAAATATGGAAACATAATTTCAAATGCCACGTACAAATCTCACTCAGACATTACATGCTACTAGGGATGGCAAAAACCACAAATTGTTTTTGGTTTTTCATAGGACGCACCCGGAAAAATCACGATGGTTTTTGGGAATAACCAAAGACCATTTTGGTTTTTGTCATCCCTACATGCTACTAGCCTAGTCGACTAATAATTTTTTTATCGAAATGCAATGACAATGTGTGTCCAAAATAAATAAATAAACCCAGCGACCAGGGTCCAATCACCTTAACTAGAACGGTCATCAGACCAGCGGGTAACTCAAAGTAGGGAACGTTCGGAATCGCATTCAGTTCGTTCTGCTCAATAATCTGTTGTTGAGTCATCTGCTGCGGGAACTGTTGAGGAGCAAATCCTGGCGGTGGTCTCGAGAGGTCAGGAAGAGGTAGCCCTGGGACATTAAAATAATAATAATATACATTAGACCTAGGTTAACTCGAAATTAAAACAATCACTGTTGAACATGATTCACCTTGAATAAATGGCGGTACGGATCCTGCTACAGCTCCGCCGCCTCCTCCTCCACCTCCAACCACTGCTGCTCCTCCTCCAACGCCGCCACCACCACCACCAGGTGGCATGTGGTTAAAATTCTGATAAGGCGGATTGTAAGAGGCTGGAAATCCATGTTGCATTTGGTTGAAATGGTGGCCTGGATGCTGTGAGAAATGAACGTGGAAACCTGGATGGTTCTGACCACCGCCAAATTGATGACCAATGTTGTTTGGTTCTGATGGGTGAGTCGCCGAAGAAGGGACGACGTTGTTCACGCTAGTAAATTTATCATGGAGATTCTGCGATTGAATTGCTGGGTGAACTGAATGCTGCTGCTGTTGTTGCTGCTGCTGCGGCTGCTGCTGCTGCTGCTGTTGTTGCGAGTTAGTCGGTTGTAGAGACGCTTGTTGCTTGCTTTGCACGCTCTGTGTTTAACGTAAAAACGAAGCAGTAATCGTACGATTTTTTAAAAAATCTAAATCATTCATTTTAGGATGAACGTTAAGATTAATCCTGTAGTTTAATTTTTACTTTGCCATCTTGATAGTGCAACTACAATCCGACACAACCTTTTGTTTTACACCTGGTCAAAAGATTCTGTCGGGTCGCACGATAAAAAAGTGCATAGTCCGAATTCAACTTAAAAGCCCTAGTACCTGTAATTGCGCTGTAATGTGATTAACGAAATCTTGATGTTGCTTTTGAAGGGCAACATACTGCGCCTGAATCGCCGTCGTCACCTGTGTCACGACGACCGAATGTTCGTTAATGAGAGCGGCCTGAAAGAAAACAAAAATAAAAAACCCAAAAAGGCAAATTTCATAATTTTGTAGGAAAAGATATCTAATAGCTCATTACAAGCCTAAGAGGACCTTGTACGCTGTCAAAGAAGCCGCAGGAGATTTCAATTGCTATAAAAGGAATATTAATTTAGTCTTTTGTCATACACACAAGAAATCATGCTTCTGATCCCCTTACTTCAATAATTTGTGGAGTGAAGTATTTGTTTGTCTCCCACAATGTTAAGAGCTGCAAAAAATAAAATTAAATCAAAATAAAATAAACAACATGGAACTCATTAATTTACACTTTAGGTAGATATGCCATTATAACCAGGCCTTCTAAGGAAAACCGGAGCGCGATTTGATAGTGAATAGCTCCGAAGGATTATATTTGAAAGACAGTGTCATGGCTCGTTAAAGTTTTCCTTAGTGGGATTTATAAAAAAGTCAACCTTCGCCAATTTATGTTGTTGGTCCTCGTTCGCGCCCAGGCTAGTGGTGCAAAAAATTGGAACTACATAAGCCTCCAAGACCATCTTTAATTCTTCTGCATTCTTCCGCACGCTTTACATGTAAAACAGAAAAGAGAAATTAATGTAGGCGCTGCCTTAATTAATAAACAAACAGTCATCAACATTATAAAACATTAAAAAATACAAATAAAAATGAGTTCCACTAACCAGTGGTGTAGTACATCATTGACCAAATAAACTAAATGCAACTTAAGTTCAAACGAGGCGCCTAATGCTGTTATTCTACCATACAAAAAAAAATTGTTTAGATTATCGTAGTTGTATTCCATTTTTTCTCATTATCTGCCTAGAATATTTACCTTTTTACCAAATACCGCGCTATGACTTCGGCCGAAATCACCGACATGCAGTTATTAAAAATCCAGCCTTTTCCCGTCTGCATTGGAAATGTGAAATCCAGTTTGTTTACATGAATCTCGGATATGGTTTTCATTTTTTATAAACAATCAAGTCAATATTCAAGTCAACATTCAAGCAAAAGTCATTATACATGTAAATTGTAAATAGAAGAAATAGTAAATTCTACAGATTAACCGGTGTAAAAGAAGATTGATGATAACTTACCACGATGGAATCTTTCGTGCAACAATCAATGATCGGCTGAACGACTCTGTCAGCCTCGCACAATTCGAAGTCACATCCCTCGGCAATCAATTGGAGTTTCTGGTCCTCAATTTTGCGAATGGCCTCTTCCACTTGAATCTGTAGTTCGCAAAATCATCACCCAGAATTAATAATTTGTCGCAGTTGCAAAACATAAATCTAGAAGGCTACATGGAATGGATGAATAATTTCTGACAACTCAAGTTCACCTGCTGCTGTTGCATGAGGACATGATGCTGGGCGGCGAGATTGCGTTCGCTCTGCTGTATCTGTTCCTGCAATTGCTGCTGTTGTTGGACGTGCTGTTGCCACGGCGACGACTGTATAGACTGTTGATTGATCACGTGTTGGACAATGTTCTGCTGTTGTTGCTGATGCTCCAGAACTTTCTGCTTCTGTTTCAAAACTGCAAAACGGGAATGCTTATGCCCTATACATGTATATAATTATATTCGTACACGTGGTCAAAATGTTTGAATCACTGATCATGTGATCATATGATTAGGTGGCCATCGATACTTACTTGCTTGCTCAGTGGTGACCTTGTATTGGTAATAGTTGAAGAACTCCCCGCCAAATAGAAATCCGAATTTCGGATTGTCCTTCTGTTTCGTCTTGGTCATCTGTTCGAACTCTGGGCCATTGCGTGCAACGAATTGAGCTAACTTGTCGATGATGTTTCTCAACTCTTGATCTACGCGAGAAAATTGCGCCAATTAGAAAAATATGGACATTTAATTGCTTAAGTATCCACCCTAAGCGGTATTTGCGGGCCCTCAAGTCTCAGAGCTCGCTCTCTGTTCTCCAGACCACTTTGGGTACCGTAATGGGTTAGATTCCTTCCTGTATGAATCAATGACTGTATCGCTTGAATGTTTGTGTTGTCCCTGGGTTCTGTTATGGGTCTGTTGATTCTTTGAAATCCTATCATGAGGGTGAGGGGTCTTGGGCTAATTAATTCACATATTTGACCCAAATCCTCCTGGCCCCATACCGTAGTGAATTAGCTTAATTAGGCCTATTGATAGCCCGTTGCTCAAATTATTGACCTTTTGGGTTTATAAGCTAGATCATCCAATTCGTTTACATTTTAGAGACGCGTTCACACTTCACAGTAAAAGCTCAAATATATATTACATTATTGAGCAAAGATATGCGCCAAAACGTATCTTAGCTTGACTGGTTTTATTTTATGCGTTCACTGTAAAAGCTAAGATATACAATGTAAGATATACATGTACATGTAGGTTATTTGGGGTGTTGTGCAGAAGTGCGCCCGTTTGTATCCTTTCTGTTATTTGACTTATTTTATTTTTAGGTCACATGTTTTTGCTTTAGGATCTAGTTTTAGCTTTGACTGTGAACGCGCCATCATATGTGAAAAATAGGCTTACAATCACAGCCATGCACGTGAAAATGCAAGAGCTCTCTTGAATAATTGCTTTAAAAGGCTCGAAAATCGCTGTAACATACCCTCGGGCGGCTTCGGAAGGTCCATGGCGATCTATTTGACAATTCCGTCGTCCGCATAAAAGCCACGCGAAATTAGATTGAAATTTCAGCGTGCCATCAAAATTAGGCCTAATAAAATCTTCTTCTTTTTCTCATATTAACACTTTTGGATTTTCACACCATCTTTTGAGGTATACAAGCCAGATTGCTGGGACAATGGCTACGAAAGCCGACTATAGAATCAATGTGGAGGACAAACACACCCAGGAGACAGTGCCAGAGAGAGGATGCGCAAGTGGGGATCGAACCCAAGACTCGCAGTATCCACGAGAAAGCAGATAGACAAGTGGCGGCGCGCTCTGCCCACTGAGCCCATGGAGCAAAATAAATTAATGGTACAACAATTCATCAACAGATGGCGCTTGCAGTTCGTGAAGCATAGCAAGGAGTGTAGAGGGAGGACTGGTCACAATCACAAAATCACGTGGTTATAGGTCACGTGGGAGTCGTTCGAGTGTGACGTCAGCGCGGCTATATAAAAGCGCGCAAACGTTGTGACGCGGGAGCAGCAGAAAAAGTGTGGCGAAGAACGTGGTTACTGTTTAGTGTGAGTGCGTGCTTGAATGAGAGAGAGAGAGTGGTTGAGTGAGTGAGTGCTCGTCGTGTCTTCGCAAGTGGACCTTCGCCTCACAGAACAGGTAATTATTTTAGCAGAAAAAAATAGTTAGCTCTAGGCTTGCGCACTTTCCTCAATTTCTTGCTGTCACACGAATTCTGGAAATTTCCTTCGCGAAAGTTCTACGGATGGGGCGACGCCATTTTTAATGTCCAACTTTTTAATGTCCAAATTTATATATGGTTTTTTCTGGCAGATTTTAAGTTATTTTCTCGCTCGGTTTGTTCCGAATAGAGGAGTAAATAAAATATGAAGCAAGAAGTGCGAAGTTCCGGTGCGTCGATGCCAAGCGGTTCGCCGCAAACGACCAGCGCTTCGCCACCAGTCGAATCGCTCATTGAATCTGCAATGTCCACCACCAACGGGCCATCCACGGACGCTGCTGCGGATGTCATCGTCGCGGGCCAGCAAGGTAGGCTTTCTATTTATTCAATATCTGCCCGCAATACATGCAGATATTATGGCTCCATTTAATGCCTCATATTCAAAGTTCCCTGGTTCGAGCGTTTGAATAGCGATGCATTCGTTTTCGGTCAGGTGTCATTAAGTTCAACGTTAAGATTTAGCATAAACCAATGCTCGGAAACCTTTTTTTAGGCCTAGGCCTATTTCTTTTACTTTTATGTACAATCCATTCCAATAATAGGCCTACACATATTATGGGATTGATAATCCCGCAAGTGCTACATGTAGATCCGACAAATGACAAATCCTTACATTTTGCCTGTCTGATAAATTAACTAATCCTCAGACAGCTATCTGATGATTAGTCCATTTTATCAGACACGGCTGTCGGGAGTTAACTACATCCCATTTATCAAGACATAAACGTCTGACAATTAGGCCGTGCGCCTATCAGACGTCTGATGTCCGATCTCGCTTGTCACAATGTCAGACACGTCTGATCATTAGTATTTAGTTGAATTCAACATCGCTGTTGCTAGTATCAGTTAGGTCTTGTCATGATTTTCATAATTATTTTTAGTGTTTTTCACTAATTTTCGCCAAAAATATTTTTCTACAATTATTTGGGGAATTTATAAGGGGTATTTCAAGTCCGATAAGCCTCCCCCTTTCCATTCCAGACTCTCATTTAAAATAATAGACTAGGCCTAGCCTTAATTTACACGTGTATAGTCAAGTCTAATGTAAAGTATTTGTGTTTTTCTATTGTTCTAAGTGAATTCTTGTTAAATGGGTTTCCGGATAATCGGAAGAATGCCGTTTCAGTAAAATATGTTAGACATAATTGCCTTTACTGTTTGCTTTGTGCGAATGCGGAAACTCTTCGAAACTGCTGCCTATGTGACAGCAACCCCCCCCCCCTCCCCTATGCCGTTCCCAATGAACTGTGTGGGTGTAATGCCAATATATGAGTAGACGAACAACTCTGTTGTCAAAACAATCTTTAGACTACTTATCACAACTTATCAGTTTCTAGCTGCTATTAATCATAAGTTCAGAACTCATAATCGGTTCACATTTCGATCCACAGTTGCATTGAAGCTCATGATTCCGATTTTTCATGCGACCGACCGACCGACCTACATGTCGACAGATGTCGTGCAAAAACACCTAACCGACATGTCGTGCAATAAAACCTTTTCCAATGGATCCGATTTCATCAACGACGGTCGGACATGAACCCGTTATGTTGTCTTCTATCTGGTCATCAGCTGATTGCTGAACATAACAGTTGCAGACGTCATTTCCTCTTCACTTTCAGTTCATTACTTCCGGGTCAAATACTGTCCGCTCTGATTGGTTGATTCGTATCCGACAGCGACAAAAGTTCAACGATTTGGTCGTGTCCGACATGTCGGTAGGTAAAATGTTTACAACACATGAGCGATCCTGTCGGCCGACATGTCGGTCGGTCGCATGAACAATCGGAATCATGAGTTTCAAGCTTTATGGATGGAACCCTTGGTCACGCTTTTCGACATCTCCAAGGAGGACATCTGGTTAGCACGGCTACGCCAGCAGGCGACGCCAGTCTCAAGCCAGCTTTCCTTGCTGCAGTTGTTCACACAGCAACCTCGCGTACCATAAGTAGGCCGCAAGGTGGCGACACACTTTTCCTGTTTATAAAAATGGCGCCATGTTTATTTTATATGAGAAGTGTCTGAAATCATAAATGCGCATGCGCCAGAACATGCATCATTTCCGGCTTGGCTTTACATCAGCTGTCAATTTTGGTGGCGTAATAAAGCCGGGTGTCAAACTAGCGTGACGCCTTACGCCATGGTGTCCACACTCACACCTAGGCGTCACACCAGATGTCACACCCGACTTATCGGCTGTGTGAACACCACTACTGTGACGTCACATCGCTCTATGTGACGGAGGGATTTGTAGGGCTTATGACGTCATATTAAGGCTTGCATTGCTAGATAACCAGTAAATGGGCCTACTGGCGACGAAGAAGGGGTCGTTGCTTGTATTCCTTAGTTTACTGAATTGTGAGCATAATCACTTAATCAGCATATGCTAGTTATACATTTTGGCATTTGAAAAGCTGCATTCAGCATACAAGTCTTAACTACTGTACCGTAGATGACTTACACGTCAATTATTTTGAGGAATAGTTAAATTACTTAAATTATCAAAATGCGTCGTGGGTGGTCAGTCAGCGTTCCCTACGCACAATGCTAATTGCTTCCTGCTCGTCACGAGTTTGGCAAAATAAAATAAACAAATTGTCGCTTGTGTTTAAACACTTTCTTTTGTGCGTGTTGTTGGCCGGTTGCCGGTACCGGTATCTGCAAATAAAGTAGGCCTATTTATGTACATGTATCTACATTCTACAATTGTACATTTCTATTATTTCCAATTTTCGTTGACACACATAACGTACTCGTATCGTGGCTACGTGTCGGTTTCCATGTTTCCTGTTCTCAAGGCGCATTTCAGGGCGAATGAATGACATCATCCACAGACCCAGTGAGATTTTTTATCCCCGGGAGCAAGTGACGACCAATCGAGCATGCTCTCATGTTTAAACATGACAGGATTGACAGCCGAGGCTCTTAACTTTATAGCCATATGTGGAATTGCAAGTTCGCGATGTCCGCCTTGGCTTATGACAATATTTGATTGTTTTAACATGCCCATTTAGACATGCATGATTGGAAGACTGGAAACTGATCGACTTTTCGCAACAATATAATCCTTGTTTCTTGTTTGAACAACGATCCTCAGATCGTTGTTCAAACAAGGCTTGCAACGTGATGATTGAGGAATTAGGTCCAAGATTTTAGAGTCGGCGATTTTCATTGGTCTCATTCATTAAGCTCCCCATTGCCCATGTGACCCATGTCCAATCACAACCCACACCCGGTAAGATGGGTGCACAAAATTGCCCAGTTTGCTTTCTTACAGCTGGTGAATGAATTTTTTGTAATCTTTTTAAGGTGCGCCGTCTAGAAAGCACTAGAAAGAAACTCGTTTCTTTATATTTATAGGCTAGTTGCTGCGTTTGCAGTTCACGTATTTTTATTTTTATTTTTTTGGGTAGGCCTAATTGTCGGGCCTGTGCAGCCTGAACACCGACGAGCACTCGAGCACGATCCCTTGCGGCAGTAAAGCGTCGTGTACAATACAAGTACAAGTAATCATGGAAACGTGCATTTTGCAACGACGTTGCAGCATGTTGTGGAACATTCAAAGTCAAACAAGGTCAAACATTACAGACATCCATTCCTCAGCTTTAGCTTCTGTCACAGGAAAAATCAAGCCACATTTACATGGGGGGGGGCTTAGGCTTTACGTTGATGCTAGACCTAGTTAAAATAACTACTTGTAAACAATCTACTGATATAGGCCCCTAAGTGAAACCTCTTTTTCAAAAACTTTATAAAGAACATTTTGTGCTGAATTTAAAAAAGGCCTAACTAGATGAGTTCCTGTCATGATAAAATAATAAACCATTAATTCTGTGTGTATGTGCCTGTATAGGCCTACTGTGTAAGCGGTAGGCCTATACAAATCTTTATTTCTCAACCGATTTTAAAATTTATTTTTCTTACGTGTTGAGCAAAAAAAATTAAGACATTCTTAGTGCCACGTGCAGTTACCTGCGATTAATAATAGTTACGGGATTGATAAAAAAACAAGCCTTAACTAAGGTCAAGAATTCGCCTCTAGTCTGTTAGCTAGTTAGGCCTACTATTATTTTTGCTTAGCATGACAGTCACTGGGGTGGAGGATGGTTTCACGATCACTTTCTAGTTTCTACACTCCGTATTTTGACGCATGATTTCTATGTTTATTTTGACATTTTATATACTTATTGGCCTAGGCAAGCACTGTAATCTGCGAGTTAAATTTGTCCTACAATCTTGCACCCTCCAACCTGCGCTCACCAGCGGGGGAATACGCCTACGTGTCGTCGGGTCTACTGAGATATTGGACAGGATAAACTAGGCGCACAAATCAACGTGAACGCTACAGAATGACGCCATTAATAATATATTCCGCCTTCACGTCTAGCGAGAAGATATTACGAGTGACGTCATTCATTAGCGTTCACGTTGGCTTTTACGTGTGTAGCTTATCTTGTCTATTGTAGCGCCGAATAGCGCGAAAAACCGCATTTCATTTCCGTTCTAAAATATTTCCATTTCGGTTACAACAATCACACGATGTGTCTGCGATCTATATTTAGGCTGGGCCAGGACTCGCCATCTTCACCCCTTATGGTATTGATTCATGCGCACAGTTTTCCGCGCGCTCATCGTCGAATAGGTCAGTAGCTCAGTGGGTAAAATAAACGATAATCCAACTTTATCCAAGAATGTTTGTATTCGTGCGCTGATTCAAGTAGACCTACCCAGCTTGCGAAGCAAAATTAACAGTCACTACCCAGGACGCCATTTTCATACAATTGGGTAGGCCTACCCTGCTCAACATTCTTTTAATTCCTTGGTTCCATCATGGAATCATTCTTTGTTCCATCATGGAATTATTGCATGTATCCAGTCATATGCACCCACTTGTTCGCGCCAAAGTAGAATTTGCCAAAAAAAAAAAAAGCGTGATTACGCCACTGGCTTTCAGCTTCAGTTTCCACTATTCACGGGGTTGCAGACGAAAAATAAAAATCGGCGAGATTTTAGACAATCGGTTCCCTTCGAAGCCATCGGTAAAAAATATCGATAGGCCTATTCTGAATCCATCAAATTGTCTTTGGCTTATAGACGTCACGTGTGAGTGACATCATGAACCGAATTTTGCTCACAAGCCAAAGATTCTATCTCAAAAGTGAAACTGAAAACTTTTCCCGTCGGCTTCTGCCTTACAAATTTCAATTTCAGCTTGCCTGTGACCAGTCTTAAAAAGGTGGAAAAAGCATTTCATTTTTTTTTTAGGTTTTAGGATTTAGCCACTAGGCGATTAGTTACGTACAAGCTCCAACTGGGCCTACTTGTTCGAGAACATGAGCCAAGAATTGGACACGTTTTATCGTTTATCGTCTGTCACACGTAGGGGATACCAGGGAGAAGGCTACGAGGCGAAACATGTTCATTCTTCACACGTGTTACTCTCCCTCGGACATTCTTTGCACTTTTGCATTGCATACTAGCCTAGTTTGCCTATAGGAGTATAAGCCTATAGACTGGAATCACTTATGAGTACCCTAATGACTTTTAGAGCTGTCTCGACTTGAAAAAGTCCAAAGACAGGGTGAGAATACGTCATTGTTCCATTCAGAGACAATCGATAAATGAGGTCATCAGAGTAGCGTGTCTTGGGATTTTTTTCAAGTCGAGACAGCTCTAACAGTCATTAGTGATTCGAGTCTCAAATGTGCATGTCTGACAGTCAGTCCGTCCGGTTTGGTCTACTTGTTTGACTGTTTCCAATTCAAATTTTTCACCTGCGCCCAGTAGTTTGTGTGATAACGGTTGAAAGACGAGCTCTCGATCAAGCTGACACAACATGATTCACTAGGACGTCGGAAAAGAATAAAAAAACTTGTATCGTAGGATTAATAGTGTGATTAGTGTGTCACTGTGCCGTGCAAGTGTTCCAGCAACGTCCAGGCTAGGACAACAATTACCTTTGTTGTGTCACGCCGCATGCGTGGGCCTTTGCTGCCCGACGCGCAAAGTCATGGGAAAGCGTGTGCCATCCGTCCAGCTGTTATCGATTCTTTGAACCAACTGTAGGCTTAATTGTACAACTGTACATGTAGTTGTACAATGTTCATGAATTTTGTTACCTTGATGATCGGTTTCATCATTCCGTATCTTGTTACCAATCCACGTCCACATTTGGGACAGAACATTGCGTCAGGTGTTTAGACTCATGTAGGCCTTTGCGCATGTGCGCATTAATGTACGCTTGTAAAGTTTTGAATCGAAATTTGTTTGTTTGGCAGGCCAAATTAAAATTGGACGCAATTCAAATTTAAAATCAATAGTTTTTTATTTTCAAATTTTAAAAATTTATTATTTATTTATTTCGTTTATTTTCTGGTTTTAGGGCGCCTATAAATATTCCTCGTTGCTCTGGTTACATTTGCCGAGTAGTTATTGCTTGGCCACCAACTGTCCCGTCGTGTAGGAAGAGGGTAGCGTGGGCGTCGACGATGTATTCTTCGGGTCGTCTTTTGTTGCTACCCGAATGGAAGGCAGGCGTCTTCCAGGAAATCGGTTGACGCATTTATTGCAGTTTGGGCACCTGTTATGTGAGAAATACGGTCGGTGCCAGTGTAAACGGAAGAGTTGATGAGTCACTCGCGTTACCTAATTTTTGCAGCTGCCTGCTGCTTGACAATGGAAATTAACTATTTACTGAGACGTCAACTTCAAAGCATTGAGTTGGCTATGCGGTTTAATGCGACTTACCCACTAGGTTAGTTGTTTGAGCGAACGAAGAACTTTGGCCGGGTACAATCAAACTTAAGGGGAGTGCGTCTCACATGATTAACATCATCGCTTGAATTGAACATCGTTAATATTTTTACATATTAATAGTCAAGGCCTAGTCAAAATTAGATAATTTGGGCCTATACGGTTGAATCTGGTTTCATATCGACGAATTTTTGCTGCGAATTTCCGTGGCTTGAACAAACAGTGGGACCACTTTGGTTCAGTGGTTAAAGTGACAAGCTCTAAATCCATTCCTCCTCAGTGGCTGTGGGTTCGAATCCCGCGTATACGACATTACCACATGGATGTTTGTATTGTATCTCAACGCGCAAGCAATGGCTTATGTGGACCCACTGGACCCCTTCCACCATAAAAAAAATACATCTTTTAGGTGGTTTCTCTAAAGTCTAGGACACCTTTTACCGTTTCTTGAAGGACAACGGTCTGACTTAAAACGAGAATTACCGCCAAAAATAACTGCCACACTACAGCGCACTCCTCGGTAGCAGCTGCAGAGCGTAGTGTACCTGTATACTGTGGCAGTTATTTTTGGCGGTAATCATCATCTTAAGCTTGAGCGTTTTCTTTCAAGAAACGTCTAACGGTGTTCTAGCCTTAAGGGTTATAACGAACGCTCAAGCACTAGGACTCTTCTTGAAACAAATTAAACTAAATTTTAATCCCAAGTCACGGAAACGTGACTTGAATTAGACTAGCTTTTAGATGAGCAAAACTTAAGCTCACCTCAAGTCACAAAGGAAGCAGACTTTTTCTAGTCACTAAATAAGCTTGTCTCGACTTGAGAAATTCCCTAGACAGACTGGATGGACACTGCAGGATGGCGCCATTTTTGTTCACTAACTCATCTGCAAGCATTTCGCATCCCATGACTCACTCATGAATTTTGACTGTAATCTCCCTTCATAGACGGAAGTTGCAAAACCCTGTCTTGACTCGAGACAGGTTTGAGATTTGAAATTAGTGATTACGGCCCAAACTCTCAATTCTATCTCCATTCTCCAACGATGGCTTATGCCGTCTGTCCATTGTTCGGACGTTGTCTTTGTGTGTTTGCTATCAAGTCTTGTGGACAAGGAGAGGCGCAGGTGAATCCGTCGAAGGCGTCGGTAAGTGACGTCCGGGGTATGATCAATGATCAATCCGTCGTTGGCATGGCAAATCGCTAAAAATAGTTTTCTGCGTGCTGTTCGATGGCTCTCCTTTCCTGTCATTTTCCAATCTCCATTGAAACGGTTCAGTGACCTCCCCCCCCCCCAGCCCCCCTCCTCATTCGTTCGATGCGGTTTCCGTTTTTTCTAGGACATAAACAAGGCCTGCGTTGTAGTTGGATCATAATAACCGTTCTGTGGTTTAACTAGGGTTGCTAGACTTGTACAACTGAACTAATATGTAATACTAATAATGGTAATGATAATGATAGGATTTCGGGGTCAACAGGGCATGTGGGGTCAATTCCAGACTCATTTTCCCTAGCAGAACCAAGGGACAAGACAAACACCTAAGGGATACATGAAGGAATCGAACCCCTAACCCACAGTGGTCAGGAGTAGAAGCGAGCTCTTGACCCACTGAGCCACGGGAGGTCCCTCAACTACATGGCGAATGGCCCATTGGTTGCCTTGTTGGTACATGCGCGCGCGATAGTGGCAATATGTGACTTACCCGATAGGCGTACTTCGGACGTGGATCATCCATCGGACGCGGTCAGAGAATTACAAAGCGCAAGTATAAGCCAATCAGGTGAGTAGAGGATGGCGTCGAAGTCCCTATCACCATCAGGGTTGGCAAAATATTGGGTTTTAAATAACCCAACCCAATGGGTTTTTGGGTTTTTTTTCGTAAGGTAGGCCTACAAATATTTCTTTAGAAAATGAACCTTGCCCTAAACACCTAATGTAATCCCCTAAGTACATTTTGTAAAAAATATACCTACTGATCAAATAATTCACTAATAGGGACCGGGCAGGGTGGCGCTGCGGAGTGCGGAGAGCCTTTTTTCATATGCAAAGTTGCAATCCAAATATGCTTATTTCCGCCACCGCTCTAATGAGGGCGCTGCGGAGATCTATTTTTCCTATGCAAATTGTAATCCAAATATGCTTATTTCTGCCACCGCTCTAGTAGGGCGCCTCTCCAAACACAACCGTTCGGTCTCTATTGACTGAGCGAGCGACGCGAACTCAAATGGCACGTGACTAGTCATTTTTTTATTTATCCATTAGGGCTAAAAGTTTAAAATAAGAGGCCACTGGCGCTCCATTTTTCACATTCTTAGTGGGCATTTGCAATTTGAGTGTGCTGGTAGTCCTTTGCTTCGCTCGCTATGGCGTTTATTTTGTTGTTCTTCCTCCGGGTAGAACTGGCAGTACCCGGTTTCGATCGCTTGATGGCCAGTCGTTAGTTTTGTTTGTTGGTGGGTAGTAGTATGGGATAAGGTAGCACGTGTTCGTTTGTTTTCATTGTTCGTGTTTTTGTAGAACCCGCGCCATTCTCATCTCGTTTTCAGAAAATTCCCAGAAATGTTGGGGGAGATCTCTTGTTGCTAACTGAATTGGTCTCTGCCTCCACTTTCTCATCTTGCAACCCACTGAACTAGGGTTCTTGGCTCTGTATTGATCAGTTTTTGTTACGAAAGTCCCCCTCGTTTGACACGCGTTCATCCATTATGATGTTGGTCTTGGTTTGCTGGCTTAATGGGTGGATGCTGGCTAGGTTGAGACTGACTTTGCATGTTTACTGATTAGGCGATCTGCAATCGCTCCCATGGGGCCCTGATACCGGTACTTAGATATACTGAATAGGCCTATTCTGGCACTGGAAGCCTGCTAGTCCCTCACTCGCTTGGACAATTGCGTGCCGACTGAGCCTGAACACAAGCTTTTGTGTAAAGCTAAGCGCACCGTGCCATAAATGCTGCTTTCCTTCAAAGAATGCGCTTTGTAGACCCATTCATAGATTCATTCACACCATATTCCATTATTCCATATTCATTTGTCATTCCAATCATTCTACGAGTAGGCCTACAATTTTATACGCACCTCCATTATGTCTAATGGAGAGGAAGAAAAACTACCAGTTTGTTTCCGGTTCCTCGGTTAGGTCTATTTATTTCTCTTTAAGACTAGTTTATACCTAGCTTCCATAGAGTAACAGGGGCCATTGGATTAACATGTGATTTTTTTAACTGATAAAAGCGCCAGCGACTTTTCAACACAGAAACCAGCTTCCAGAAACCATTTTTACAAATGTTTTTGTATAGACATCATGAGGAGACATGTTAAATTGTAAAAAAAACAATAACTTGTGACGTCATAATTCGAGACGAATTAATTCGTCGACTTTAGCTGCATGTGAACCCCGATCGCCAGGGCAATTTATCTCTAGGGATGGAAGGGCCATCTCGTAGCCTAATTCAAAACGTAAATGCGAAAAATAACCCCTCAGTCCTTGATTTGTACTTCAGTAGTTTTCCACTCGGAAATTCCTCTCTCCTGCCTGCTTTCAATAAAAAACAAAGCTCGACTGTTATCTAAAATGGGGTTTATAGGCTTATTCGCCCCTCTTTGCAGTTTCCCTGCTCACTTGTCGGGCTCCCTCGTCTTGTTGGCCAAGTTCATGGTCGTTGGATTCGTTTCCATGGTTTTCGGAACAGTCCATCGCTAGTACAACAAGAGTCACAGGGCGGTGTGTTCGCAGTGATCGTTGAGTAATAATAATCGTTCAATCAAATGAATGCTGCGAAAGTCGGAAATGGAATGTTCCGACTAGGCCTACACACTGACATTGCGCAATGACACGCGCCATGGCAATTAGCCCACCTGCCTTCGCGGAAGTTCCGGGGCTCAAACGTCCCCTGTGAGTGACACCCCTCTTCCTGTCTGGCACACTGACACACTGACAGGCACACAGGTGCGCCAATTCACTAAATGACGTCACCTGTGTGTGTGTGTGCAACGCATCAAATCAACAACCATTTCTAGAGCAAGCGAAGAACTGGCAGACTCAAATGGCACGTGACTGTTGTCACATCGTCGCCACGTCAAACGCACGCGCCTGAGAGTGCGAGAGGGGCGATGCAACCAGAGACTATAGAATAGAATAGACATCGCACTTGGCGAAAAAATTGAAGTCAAAACAACTGATCACGTGACCATTTGGCATCATTATCGGCAAAATGGCGGCCCACAGTGTTCTTATGATTTAATTCTCTGGCGAGATGAGCTAAAGTGGCGTAATCACCGTCTTGTTTTGGATGGGGCAAATTCCATTTTGGCGCCGCCATATTTGTTTTTTCGCTCATTTATTCACAAGTTTTTAGTACAAATAAAAAAAACAAGGCGCAGGGCCGCCTTCGGCGGCCCGACGCCGACAGTCGACGCACTTTTTTTCTTCTTCTTTTCAAAAAAGCAGACAGAGAAATGGCCGCCCATGAGGAACGGATGACAGATCTGCGCTATTAATATATAAGATTCGTAAACTCATCGCGCGACTACTTTTCTCACATGCTTAATGGTCAAATGTGGTCACGTGATGAGTTCGCGTGCGAATTTAGCGGAAACGAGCAGCAAAAATCGGTCCATGTCGACCATATGAAACCAGATAGTCAATAGTCCATGATTATTTTCATTTCATGGCACGAAACTGCGTTTGGCGTCACATTTATGATTCCATGTGGAATCAACTCGTGTCAAATATTGATTAATTCGATTCAATAACGCCCAAGCGACGATCTTTGTCGGCGTGTCGTCGTTTGTTACGTTTGCACGGCAACCAAAAAGTGCCGCCACGTGACACATGGTTGTACGGTTGGATGCCTCGTATGAGTGTGTTTTTAACAGGGCGCTGCTTAAACAATCATTGGCACGAAACGTCTGTTGCTAACGGCCATTGTTGAACGTTGGCTAGCAAATTGTTTCACTTCGTGTAAACAATCAATTTTAATAAGTTTGCTCAATCCGACAACGTCCTGGGGGCCTACTTTTAAGCAAGGGATGAGGAAACGAAACATCTTGAATTAATCTGGATCCCCACTGCTCCGATGCGTCCGATACGTACGACATTGTTACATGCGCTAGGTTCCATGCGCTGCGTATCGTTTGTTGCGTGTAGTTCCCACTTGTCCGTTGCGTTTTCATTGCAGCTTCATTGGACGCCATTTTGTTGAG
>JAQIYI010000184.1:0-25869 GCA_034700265.1 Polyzonium germanicum
TATACAAGCCACATAGAACATAGCTGGGTAAATGGCTATTAAAGCCGACCTGAGAATCAATCTGGAGAACCAAAAAACACAACACACAGGGGATGGTGCATTGGGGATCGAACCCATGACTCCAAGTAGCCATGATTTCATGGCTACTTGGAGTCATGGGTTCGATCCCCATTACACCATTCCCTGGGTGTTGTGTTGTTCTGGTAATATTTTGGTTTTACTACTCGATAACAGTCATATATTGCTTTATACGTTAAACTATTACATAAAACGCAATAAAAAAACCAAAAAAAGCAACTTTCTCAACTTTTTCCAGAGGTTAGAGAAAGTTGGCAACTTTCTCGCCAACTTTCTCAACTTTCCCCGGCGAAAGTTCCCGTCCTTACAACTCTAGTCTGACTAGATAATGACATTTTTTTATGGAAACAGGCATAATTTTCTATTTCAAGTATAAAATAGTTTTTTTTTTCTTTTATTTTTCCTTTTTATTTAAATATTTAACGTAAAAACTTATAAACCTTCAAAAGTGATTCTACATTTTTGGACACGGTGTAGAATAACTATTACAAATTTGTTAAATTATTTTAAAATTGTGTTTTTGAAATGTAAGTCGGACAAAAAGAATTTCCAAAAATGAAAAATAACGCACAAGAGTTGAAATTTAAAATTATATTTATATAAATGCAATGTAGGCCTTAGGCCTATACATTATACATGTGTATATTTTTTTCGTTTCCACATTTTGTTTACTCCAATTTTGTTGTTACACTCACACTCTTCAAGGTGAAGTGGAAATCAAAGTCTCGCTGACGACTGAGATGGAACTGACGTCGCAGATCGAAATCGAAGAAGAACCACCACCTCCCGTCCAAGAAACTGATGAGCCAAAGACAGTCAAGAGTGAATTGGACGATCCTATCGACGACGAACTGGAACCGAGTGCTAACATTGTCGACGACATAAAACACGACCTGGCTCTTGATGTTCCACAGCCCGAACCGCCTTCGATTGAAGAGACTATTTCCAAGCTGCAAGCGCAGCTGCAAGGCAGCAGCAGTCCTGTTGCAGGTAAAAAAAAATGGGAGCAAAAAAAAAAAATAATAGAAAGAACAAGGAAAATCAAATCAAAGAAATATCCAAAAAAATGTTGTCCGAGCGAAACGAGGACAATTATTTTAGATCCCTTTTGGAGTCTTATTATAATGGTTTGAATTAACTGTTCACTAGTTTAGGAAAATAAAATGCACATTAGATAATGACGCTTATATATTTTATGTTATTTATGTTAATTCATCCATTCGCATAGTCGAACAAGGACCAGCACCCAAGATTCCTTCGTCGCCGTCAGCGATCATTTCCGCATCACCCATGAAATTAACCTCGTCGTCGTCGTCCAGACCCTCACCGCGACGACTCAGCGACTGGGAAAAAAGGAAGAAGGCTCTGATCTGCGCGTGCGGATTTCTGAGCTGCAGCGTCGAGGCGTTCGCAAAGCACTGGTCGCAGTGGCACAAGAGCGAGCCCAAGATCCTGTGTCCGGAGTGCGACGTCCGCTGCGACACGGCCGCCGAGTACGCGGCGCACTCTCGCGATGACTGTGTCAAGCTCGGTCGCAAGCAGTTCGTCTGCTCGCTGGAGCCGCTGTGTCGATTCCTGACGTCGAGTAGCGCCTGCTTCGAAGACCACGTGGCGAGCAGCCATCCGCAGCTCGACAAAGTCTCCTGCCATTGGTGCGGCAAGACGTTCAACGAGATCAAGATCCTCGTGAACCACATCGGCTCCAAGTGCGCCTCTCGCGATCCTCTTTTGGACCTTTTGAACAATTCCAATTTAAAATCCAATTCGACGTCGTCCGCTCACGCGATATCCAATGGCGACGTCATGGACAACGACTGCCGATCGCCAATGCAACCGGATCCGGCAGCGCCGCACCTGGAGGTCGTCTACCGGTGCTCCATCTTCGGCTGCGGCCACGAGTCGCTCGAGCGAGACGTGTTCACCGACCACATGCAAGTGACGCATCCGGAAATGAGCAAGTACTTTTGCCTCTACTGCAAACTCCTCACGTTCCAGAACGTCAACGCGCTCGTGTTGCACATCGAAGCCGAGCATCGAGAGGCTCGGCAAACGACGCCGACGTCGTCGCCGCAGAAGACCTTCGCGAATCCAGTATCGAGATCTCCATCGTCCGTTGCGAAAAACCTGCAAAAGATCTTGTCCAATCCGGTCGCATTCGACATCGCCACTGTCACGAATGTGCGGATTGCCAGTAATGGCCACGAGCAGACGTCGGTCATCGAATATCCACTGAACAAAATGGAGGAAGTTAATAGGTGCGACAAATTTTGATTTTTTCTAATATCTCTTGTGATGACATACAATGTATGTGTCGACTAGGCCTAGGAATAGTTGAGAGTCGTTAAATGTCCGGACAAATATGGAAAAATACGGAAAGGTAAGTTAAAATTGAAGAAAATTGGTTCCTAGCCTTTCTGTATAATGAAATCAACCTAGTTTTTCAATTCAGCGCTTTTTTTTCAATTTTTCCGGAAATAATTCCGGACAAACATCCCTAAAAGGAGGGACGACCTTTGTAAAATTATGGCCGTTCGAAATTTCAAATTGATCATCAAATAATTCTTTGTATAATAAAATCAGCTTCATTTTAAGGCTGGAGTCACTAATGACTAGAGCTGTCTCGATTTGAAAAAATTCCCAAGACAGGCTGAGAATAGGCCTACGTCATTTTTCTATTCAGAAAGAATGGAGAAATGATGTTATCAGAGCCTGTCTTCGGATTTTTTTTTAGTTGACAGCTCTAAACGTGATTAGTGATTCCAGGCTTAATTAATAATTTTCCAACATTCCTCAAGAGATCTTTCTAATTTTTCCGGAAATATTTCATAACTCGCATCTACATCCTCTAGATTTTAAATGCAGTGTGTAAATGCATAATTGAGTGGCAGCTGTAGGCCCATTTGACACACGTGTGCGACTGTACGTAACGCTTATTGACATTTATTGATGATCTTTATTGAATTTCTTTGGCAGGGAGGCCGCTCAGTCGTTTGTGGTCACGCCCCACAGCGTGATCGAGGGCGAGGCCTTCGAGCAGAAGCTGAAGGAATGGTACAACGCGCACGAGATCGAGCGAGGCATCGCGCGTCCTTTGGTCATCGAGGCCAAAGATCCGTTTACGTTCGCCGTCGGCCACAAATCGCCCGACTCTTTGGCGGCCATCGTGCGGTCGCCAGACAAGCTAGTCCACCTGTACAAGTGCAGCGGCAAGGACTGCCAGTTCACCACTGACGTCGAGGCAGAATTTCGAGAGCACCTCACCGCCGACGCCGACGCTGGTCGATGCCGAGACCAAGAAGGCCGGCACGTGTGCCTGTACTGCGTCGAGAGACACAGGACCGCCAACGGACTCGTGTGTCACGTCAATAAAGTGCACCGGTCGTCCATATTTCAGTGCTCGCAGTGCATCTACCGCAGCTGTTGCAAATTGAACGTCGTCATCCACGCCAAACACGCGCACGACGGCGGCGTCGCCAAGTTCTTCTGTTGTTCCGTGGACAACAACCAGCCGGCCGTTGCTGAGGACGATGACGCACCGGACTTTCTCGCCATTATTCTACCTGTGGTTTGCATCGCTGGTGAGCGTTAATTAATTAATTCCATAATTTATAAATTATGCCATTAGCCCATTCCTATTTATATTGTTTTAATTTGTAATTAATTTTGATTCTTATTTTAGCCATATACAAATGTATGAATTAAAATGTACACTTAAGTTACATTAGACCTCTGCCGTTTGTTTAAAATATAATAATTCCATTTAATTATATTGTATTTCAATTAAATTTAATTGAAATTTAATTTTGTTTGCTTACATTTCTAATTAATTTTCAGTTAAATTCTGTTAAGCTTAAAATAAATAATTTTTCATTTAAATTTTTCCAATTTTTAAGAGGACTGCAAATTCATCTCGATGCACACGTTCTCCGTGATGCGACACTTCCGCGATTCGCACTCCACTTCGCCTCTTTCTCTGAGCTGCTTCTATTGCGGTTTCAAATTCAACAACGACGCCAACACCTTGGAGGAGCACATGAGAAAGCACCGGATCTTCAACTTTCACTGCCGATACTGCAGCTACGGCACCGATACCCGCGATCAGATAGTCCTCCATTTGGCCAACGTTCATCCTCATCGAAGGGGTCGCGTTTTCATCCGCAAAATGGTCACGTCTCGACAGGTGAGTCATCTTTCTAGAAGGATCTGGGCGGGAGTCCATACATAATGACCATTAACTGCCAGTTTAACAAAGCTTTTTTTTTAACAGGAACCTGTTGGGTCCATTGAACCACCACACGACTTGCCCGTCGAAGAATCACCCGTTTCCAATTCAGGTAGAGTCGAATTATATTTTTTTGACAATTATATCCTATTAGTTTAAATTTGGTTATTAACTTCGTCTATCTTCCAATTATAAATCGAAATGCGGAGTTCGCATACAGCGAACGTCGACGAACGAACGAATTCGTGGCGAATTTTAACGTCAAGTCGCTTTCTACAATTTTAATTAGAATAAAATGGAAGAAAATTGGTTAAATTAATCATATAATAATAAAATAATAATTAAAATAAACCTGACAAAATTAATACCCAAAATAACCACTAAAATATAACTTGATTTTTGAATTTTTCAAAATTTATCCGGAAATATTTCTAAAATGACCTGCGTAACGTGAGTAATTTTTTTTAAATCCAATTTTTAATACTTATTTAATACTTATGCAATGCAGTGTCCACGGAACCGGCTCCCCCGATCGTAGAACCTGTCAAAGTGTCCACTTCCGGTGCCGCCACGTTCAGCTGCGGTTACCTGGCGTGTCGTTTCAGCGCGGCGTCGCTCGCGTCTCTGGAGGCGCACATCCGCGAGTGTCCAAAGAAAAGTCTGGGCGAACGGCCGCGCTGCAAGCAGTGTAGCATCGCGTTCCGTTGCGACTCGTCGTTCCTGAAGCACGTGCACAGCCACCAGGCCAAGCTCTACTACTGTGGCTTGTGCGAGTTCGTGGCTAATCTGCCGCACTTCGTGAAGTCGCACATGAACAGCGTGCACGAAATCGAGTTCGGCAAGACGAGATGCGTGCCGCGGTATCGCAGCGACGGATCGTCCGATTCGGAGACGGCCGAATTTGTCTATGAGGCAACGGTGGATAAAATGGTGATCCGAAAGCTGCCCAACGCCAAAGCAGCCGTGGTCGTCGACAAACCGTCGTCGTCGTCGTCATCGTCATCGCCATCGCCATCATCGAAGGCGACGACTTCAGGCGGTGGCGCTAAGGCGTCGACGTCCAAGTCGACGAAGAAACGCGGCAAGAAGCAGCTGGCTCAAGTCTCGGACATCGACTCGTTGCCTTTGCAGAGCATCTTCCCGGAAGAGTTGAAATGTTCGCAGTGTTCTTTCAAGAACAAAGTTCGATGCAACTTCATCCGACACTTTGAAAAGCACAAGAGAGACGCCGAAGGTCAGCTAAGTACGTCTAGGTGAGGATTGTCAACGTAAAATATTTATCATTCTTTAGGTGACATCACTTATTTTTTTTACGTGTGAACCCACTATGGCTCAGTGGTTAGTGACTAACTTTTAGTCCATTCCTCGTCAGTAGCTGTCGGGTCGAATGCCGCGCATACCTCATGGATGTTTGTCGGGTTTAACCGCGCACTATCAAATTGCTTATGTTGCTACAATCTAAAAAAAAGTATGAAACAAATCATGGTTTTTTGGGTGCTTTTAAAACTAGGCTAGTCCTATGCTCGCTCGGACAATTAAAATTTAAAATGATTAAATTTATTTTTTAATAATTTTAATGTTTTATGGTTTTATTAAAAGTTATTTTTACATTTTTTAAAGTGATTTTACCAATTTTTTTCCTCATCGCATAAAATATCCCAATCTTTGCCCATCCATGGTCTAGGTCCAAGACTACTTCCGATTCTTCCTGTAAATCTCCCGCCAAAGCCACAATCGCCGCTCCAACCCCGTCGGCGCCCATCGATCCCGGATTGCAGTGGTTGCATCCGACGACGATGCCCCAGTACGTGGAGAAGAAGGACCGCTTCCGGTGCTTCGTGGTTGACTGCCACTTCAATGCTCCGGACTGCAACACGTACGAGGACCACATCATGAGCGAACATCCGAACCTGATGGCTTTCACGTGTCCGCACTGCAGCACGCCGCCCGCGGACGTCCTGGACAACTTCATCCGCCACTTGGGCTTGCACGGACCGAGCCTGTACAAGTGTCCGTACTGCACGTACGTGAACACGGGACGCCATCTCGTGCTCGGTCACGGACTGCACGACCATCCGGGAGTGCCCTACTACGTGAGCATCGTGCGCGACGTCCAGGAGATAGACTTTCCGAGCAACCTGCTCGGCCGACTTCGTCTCGAAACGTCCGCTGCCGCGTCCACTTCCAACGGTCCAGCCTCGACGACGTCACCGGCGCCGACTAATCATAACGCGCCGCCGTCTGCTCAGGCCGTCGACTACGTGTGCGCCATCTGCAAGACGTTTCACTGCAGTACACTGGCGGTGATGAAGCATCACATGTCGCGCGAACTGGGCTACCGGAAGTTCGCGTGCAACCTGTGCACGATGACCAGCGAGTCGAAGTGGACCATCCAGAAGCACTTGGAGACGCAGCATCCGGGGCACCGAAACGACTACACGGTCAAGGAGGACGCCAAGTTCGAGCGTCTTTTGACGAGCAGCCTCGAGCTTCAGGCGGTCGTTGCGGCGAAAAATTCGTCGGCCGCCGACGCGAACGACGGAGGAGGAGGAGGAGGAGGATGCGGCAGAGAAAAGCCGACTTTATCTCGCTCGAGCAACAAGAGCAAAAAGAAGAACAATAACGACGATGGGGAATACAGCCGCAGGTTACACTGCCCGAATTGCGACTACCATCAGACGAAGAAAAGCCTCCTGCACAAGCACATTTTGAACCATCTTCCGCACAGATCGCACAAGTGCAGATATTGCGAATCCAGGTTCACGCGACTTCACTTGCTGCGGGGTCATCACGAAGCCAAGCACGGCAAAATACCATTCCGACCGCTGAACGAGGCCGATAAAAACGTGCTCACCTTCGTCGACTACGTCATGAAGATAGTTCAAGATGTCGGTATGTGTGCACGCAGGCTCTTGTTATTTCGAGCCACCATCTTTTTTTGTGTGCTTTGCCTGGGTGCCGCTTTAATTTTACGTCCTAAAAAGTGGGTTTTGTTTTATTTCAGATTTCCAGAGGTCTCAAGAATCGTCGGTGAAACCATGGACGATGACGTGCGATTTTAACGGTTGCAAGGAACAGTTCACCGCGCTAACAAAGTTCCACAAGCACTTTCAGGTGCATATCGATAAGCAGGCAAGCCGTCGAAAGAGCTCGTCCAAGAGCACGCAGAACAACAACAACATCGACGAAAGTAGCCCGAGCAACAGCAGGTGCAGCAGCAGCAATGCAGATCTGGTGGAGGAGGCGAAGGAGGAGACGGAGGAAGAGGAAAACGCCGACGAGGACAACAGCGCCATGTCGGATCAACCGGAAGTACAAGAGGTCGACGACGAGCTGGTAGACGCTGAGGAGACGTCGGTTACCAAAACTGCGAGCTGCTCAAATACATCGACGACGACGACGGGAAAGAAGAACCAGATGAAAGCAAAATCGACCAACAGCCAAAAAGTCACTTTCGTCCTATGCCCGTTCTGCACCTACCACAGATCTGGTTATGATCCACGAAAGTTCAGACATCTTTATCGTCACTACGACTTGAAACTCTTCAGGTTTAGTATCTTATTGATTTATTACTTTTTATTTAGGTTACACCTCAGGCTTTGAATTTTATTTTTTTACGGAAGGGGGTCCCACATAATTGCGCATTGGAAATAAAAGACAAACATCCATGTTGTCGACTCGAACCAACAGCCACCTCAGGACGAATGGATTTAGAGCTCGTCACTCAAACCCCTGAACCATAATTATTATTATACGTACACTGACAAAGGGATTTAAGCCCGTTACGTCAGCACCGAACACTTGGGGATTACATATTTTGACGAATACAAATAACGACAAGTGCGGCGGTTACTGTTTTGCCAGGTAGCGTCACTATAAATTGGAACGAATATTAGACGTGACCGCGTGTAGACCAAGCTTGTTCAAGTCACGTGCAGTACGAATAAAAAACGAGTTAAAGCGGACATCGGTCCGTGCGAATGGAACACTGATTAGTCGCATGTTAGACGTTCGAGTAAAACGCAAATTCGAAACGGGGTTAAACATAGAGGAACAGATACAACTCTCTCCATTCATTATCTTACGTGCTAACAAACATCGTCAAATTAAATAATAAAAATATACCCGGTAATCAAAAACCGTCAAATTAAACTGGACTTCCCCAGCGCCGCGGCCTTATCGAAAGCATGCAGCTTCGTATTTCTAGTAAAGTTTTGGTTTTCACCCTTTTTTAAATTTATTTTTTGATCGTCTTATTATTTATTCACGACGGTTCTTTTGAACTTCAGATGCCAACACTGTTCGTACGAGGCGGTGACGGGCTACCTCGTTACCGAGCACAGTCGAAGAGCGCACGAGGGTCTGCCGACGAAGCCGATCCACCTGAAGATGCCGGCCAAGCTGTCGAGGCGCAATTTAAAGCCCGTCGCGGGCCAAGAGAACTGCTTCATGCCGCGCGGATCTAAAGGCGACGACTACAACCTGGACTTCGAGATGGGCGGACAATACTGGTGCGACAACTGCGACTACTCGACGTCGAACTTGGCGAGCGCTCGCTATCACTGCCAGAACGCGCACGACGTGGGAACGTTCATTCGATGCGTGCACGAAGGTCCTCCGTCGGACGTCATCGTCGGAGGAGGAGGAGCTGGAGCTGTAGATGAGGCAGCTCACGTCGGGGCCGAGGAGTCGCCAGAGTCTGCGGCGGCTAACGAGGTCGAGATGGAGCCCGAAACGGATGGACCGCGAGAGTGCCCCATGTGCGATAAAGTGTTGCCCAACATAAACGAGTGGTTGGAGCACTGCCTGTCCACGCATCAGGGCTCCGAAGAGCAGCAGGTCAAAGGCCGAAAGCGCAAAGCGGGTCCACGGCTCAACGCGAAGAAGAAATTAAAGCTAACCGAAGAGCCGTCAGCTTCAGGGGACGTTGACGAGGTGAATATGATCGCAATTTTTGATAGCTCAATCTAGCACATTACGCATTAATCTACAGGGTGCTTTTTTATTATTATTTTAATTTCTAGATTCAGGCATGCGCTCCTCGTGACGAGAAACCAAGTATTTTTTTTAAGTCAAGTCATGAAAGCTGAAAATATAAATGTACTTTGGTGCAAATAGGCTAGTAATCCCTTTCTTTTGCTAAATTCGTGACTTGAGATCAACCAAATTTAGGGCTGGAATCACTAATGACCTAGAGCTGTCTCGACTTGAAAACTCTCTGAGGCAGACTGAGAATACGTAATTTTTTCCAATCAAGGAGACTTGAGAAATGTCATCATCATAGCTTATCTTGGGTTTTTTTCAAGTCGTTCTAACTGCAGTTCTAAAAGTTATTAGTGATTCTAGCCCTAGGTCATCTCAAGTCAAGTTCCATGCCGCATTCATGGAGTAGACGGTTTTCTCACCTCATAGGTCTTGAGGAGCATAATCGATTGACTTGACACCAGAATTTAGTTTTGTTTGCTTCAAGTCGTGCTCAAGGGATACCAACCGTAGATGAAATCATTTTCCAAATTTGGTCGTGAATATTTTTTTGTTTTATTCTATTTTATTGTACTGTATATTTTTGCTCATTTTAGCACATTGTGCATTATTCAAGCATAGTGCAGATACATCCGTCCTCTACTTATGTCCACATTAGCAGTATATCGTCATTAGAGTGCGAATGACAGACAAACAGACCATGAAACTGGCAGCGCGTGCACAAATCGAGTTGATTAGTCATCCTTTGCTAGCTCTGACCATTTTTTTTCACCAAGTATAAGTGAAGGAGACGAATGTTGAAAATGAAAAAAAATTCATCTCAGTTTCTCATGTGCAGGTGGCGAGAGCGGTTCCAAAGGAAGCCGTGTACAGTTGCCCGCGGTGCACGTTCACGTCTCAAGACGCGGCCGAGTCTCGTCAGCACGCGTTAGCGCATCTGCACCGCTTCAAGTGTCCGCTGTGCCGCAAGACGGCGGCAACAGAGCGCGAGATTGAACGTCACGCGGTGGCGATCCATCCCAAGTTCAAAGTGCGTCCGACCCGCAACCCCGACTACGAGAAACAGAAGCGAACTATGTTGAGTCAGATGTCCGCGTCCGTCCACGGGCAAGGCGAGTATCTGGTTCAGGACGTAAGCGTGAAACAAAATAAGATCGTCTACAAGTTGCTCAATGCGGATCCGGCGAACGGAAGCGACGATCCCTTGTTTCTGTCGACGGAGTCGTCTCAGGAGCAGGAACCGAAGCCAGCTGAACAAGCAGGACCTTCAGCAGGAACATCAGCCGAAGTAGCAGCAGCAGCAGTAAAGAAACCGGCTCGATCTGTCGCTCGCAAATCGACCACCAAGAGGACCCTGACGCCGCCGATAAAATCCTCGGCGACCATGATGCGACCGCAGACCGCGAAACGTAGCAGCAACAAGGACTACGGTTTCTCGTCTTATGGCAAGCGTCGAGCGCTCACTACGGACTTGAGTCGCCTGAATGTCTGGACGAAATTCAAGGGCATGCAGAACGCCAGGACGACCGTTGAGCATTTTGGCGAGATCATGAACATAGATCCCATCGTCTTGGTTAAAAAACTGGACTCCGCCTCGGGCAACGTCGGTAATTGGAATTATTGTATTTAAGAACTAGTAAACGAAGGTATGCCTTACATGATTACACTTACATGTATAAGCTTATACTAGATTATGCCTGCTTACTTAAACAGAGGCCTACGAGCGTAAATGTAAAAATGGTTGTGAATTTTTGAGCATAATTTTGAATATTGGAAACTGAAACTGCATTATATGGTGGCCCAGGAAAATAAAATGAAAAATAAAAGTGCTCAAAATATTTTTCAAGTTTGACAATAATTATAGCCCTATTCTAAGCTCGGAATCACTAAGCAATTAGTCTTAAGAAGCTGTCATTATTCAAGAAAATCACAAATCATGCTTGAAGAGGCCCATGTTTTGTTCAGTAGTATACGAAGGGAGATTGCCGTCAAAATGAGCTCTCATGTGCACGCGCGATTCTCGATCTCATTACGCACGTATCAAATCTTGAACGGTAATCTCCCTTCACTCGAGTCAGGTCTTGAGACGTGCATTTGGTTATTCCGAGCTAAATTTAAAGGCTGTGAAAATATTTCTCATCTTAAACGTTTTCATGGTTACCTAGAAAACAAATGTTTGAATTAAACCTCCTGGGCTTCAATAATCAATTTCATTTTTTGTTTGGTATTCTCTACGCTGACTCGAGACAAAATCAAGAGTTGAATATGTCAAAAGTCACGTGCCTTGCTTGAGTTAAATATACCAAAAGTCACGTGCTTGGCTTGAGTTAAGCTCGAGTCAGCTTTGAGAAAGAGCCAGTGATTCATCAACCTTAAGACGTTGGTATTCCTTTGGGTTATAAGGAAAACTTGAACGCGACTTGAGACGATCTTTCCAATGTATATATCGCACGTCCAATCTCAAGTCGCGTTCAAGTTGTTCCTTATACAGTACTCCATATAAAAGTAGGATTGCGACTTTTCTTCCGGCTAATTAAGTAATTATCCAGTCCGTGGGTGTGACGTACATCCTCCAAAACTACTCACCGTGCTAAAATCTAGTTGGAATTCGCGTTGTAATTTGCCAAAGAAACGAGCCATTCATTTAGATTGCGGCCATGCTTCCTATTTTGAAAATGAGTCTAAACGTAGAAAAAGGAGACGATCGATTGTACAATGTACATAGATGTATTGGTATGTTTAGAGCGCATACAGTGTATATATAATTCTCGTACGTTGTAGTCTACATGTACTTAGTGTGCACAGTTTTCAATAATTCAAAGTATTTTTTATTCTTCCGTGAATATTCTGGCTCGCGTTTCCCCACTTCCATCAAAAACCAAACAACGCAACCATGATGACTTAAATATTTCGTCGTCGCCATCAAGTCAAAATCATCAGTCAAAATACGAGACCCTGGAGCTGATCGTTCACTTTAACTTCCATTAAGATTTCCGTTGTTTAGAATTAAATCTTTCCGTTGTTTAGAATTAAAGCTTTCCGAGGCCCTCAATTGTGGGTCGGGCCGAGCATAAAAATGGCGACAAAAGAAAAGAAAGGTCTTATCGCAATTATTTTACAGCCAAAATTTCTGCAGCATTTTTTATTCTAAAAATGAATAGTTAAAAATAGGCCTTACATTAATTTCCGCCATTTTTTTCTTTTTATCTTTCTAAATTTTAAACACTTTCTCTGCAGTTGTGCACACTGATTGGAGCAAGAGAATTTTGCGTGCACACTTTTGCAACGGTGTAAATATCGTTTTTCATAGTTGATCGTTACTCCTTTAGGACACCTGAGTTAGACATTTTATGGCGTTTTGCGTCAGTGATACCAATATTTTTCGTTGTTGTACTTATTTCTTCCGTTTTCGCTTTAAATTTTTTTTGTTAGAAATCAAAGATTTACACTGCGATACGAGCTGGTACATCGTAATAGTGCTATATATTGTTCGGATATTATTTGGCGCTGGCCATATTTTACTTAAAATTTCTTTAATTCAATTCAATTCTAGTTTGTCAACTTCTTGTCTGCATAGTATACTTAATGTTAAGTCTGTAATTGGTCCACAGGACCTGTTGACCCCGAAATCCTATCATTATAAATCCTATCGTTATTTTAAGAAATAACAATAGCTAACGGAACGCTAAACAATTAGGTGAGTTGTAATTATTCTGGCTAGACGAAAGCACGGATATTATTTAGACGTCATTATTTAGCGTTCCGTCGATTTTTACGCGTAGTTTATCCT
Organism: Polyzonium germanicum; assembly: GCA_034700265.1. Classification (NCBI taxonomy): domain Eukaryota; kingdom Metazoa; phylum Arthropoda; class Diplopoda; order Polyzoniida; family Polyzoniidae; genus Polyzonium; species Polyzonium germanicum. The sequence goes on from JAQIYI010000184.1 coordinate 13,074, forward strand.
GTCTATTGGCTGCTGACTCCGCTACGTTCAGTATTGAAGACAGTGACGTCAGCACGCTTTCAAAATTCAGCAAAATTTAAAAATGTATTGCATTTTCTTGATTTTCAGCGAATTTATTATCACAAAATATAATTTTTATTCAGAAAGCAATCTTGAAAGGCGAAAATATAATGGGATCACTACCTCTTTAACCTTTCGAATTAATTATGAAAACTGCTAAACCACATCGTAGAAATGCAAAAAAAAAAAATTACATTTTTGTTTTCCCAAATGAAAGCTGCTGGTTTTATTTAGAAGTCAGGATTAATCTCCTGGGGTTTGACTGATTCATGCTATTGGTTGGAATAGTTACTTATGCAACTGCATTCAAGGGCAATGTTCAAAATTGTCAAACATCTTGAACAGTAGGCCTACAATGATGGTCTTTTGAAGCAATATGATTGGCGTACAGCTCGCTGGTACCTTATACCCTCCTCCAACCTTGTAACTCCTGAGTTTCTTTGTTGTTGATCAGTTTCCCAATTTAATGTTCTATTTTTGATCGATTGATCGTGGTTGGAGTCAAAATATTTGTTTGTCCAGGTTTAGCATCAAGTTAGTCAGTCCAACTAGTGGAATATCGTGACTCATGAATAATTAATTATCAGGACAAAAGCTACTACACTTCACCATTGTTCTTTGATGAGGAGTTGTGCGGCTTACATTTTTTGCCATTTAACCTTTCAGGTCTGTATAGATGTATATGCATATCGCTTGAATTGTTGAGTTAATTAGAAGTTTTTTAATTATTTTTTATTACTATATTAAATATGGAAATATGCGCTTTAGTTATTCATTTAAATTTTAATAGCATACAAGACTGATCGCGATCACCATATATAGGCCTACCGTTTAAAAAACATTCATAGGCCTAATTGACGCATTTATGGCACCCTGTACTGCATATAATTAGTAAAGTATTCAGTTTAATCGTTTTAAAGTCAAATTCGTGACACCCAATTGCAAATAAAGTGAGAAACTTTGCGTGATTTTTTTTAAATTTGCGTCCAAATAGTAAATTTTTTTAAAACCAGTTATTCGTACGTGATCGTCTATGCGAATTAACATTTCACATACCGGTATAGTTAATCGTTGCGAACTGTCAAATGTCCGGTTAGGATACAACTTGATGAGTGCAGATACACGTATGAGTGATAGAATGCTTGATAAGTTGATATAGCTTAATGTAAGCAATTAGTGGACAAAAAACATTTATATTTTATGCATTTCACGCAGTTTCAACGAGCAATATTTCATTTCAAGGTTAAATACATGTATAACTTTACACTCACCCTAACTCATATCCCCCCCTTTTTGTTTTCTTCATTATGTAGGTAAACACAATCCTTGATGGTGCTCACAATGTTAAGTGTTCGCATCAAGTCTGCATGCCAATTGCCCAATTCAGGACGGCTTGTTGGTTAACTAAATGAAACGATTCTAAAAATCTATGGAAATTCAACGAATTAGGGTGAGCTAAGTTCCGTAATTTTTACAATTTAAGACTAATTTATTTATTTATTTAAACAATTACCCTGTTAAAAGGCAAATACCCGTTACACCAGCGGTTACACAAGAAAACGAGAAATGAATAAAGAGAGAAAGCGGGGAAATTGGAAACAATTTTGGTTTTTTGACCAGTAGAATAAGGCACAATTTGTGTCGGCGATATAGAGTTTTGATGATTTCATTTCATTCTGCTGTTTTGAACTTACATTGTTAGATGAAATGGTTTGTTTAGTCAATTAGGCTGGAATATCACTAATTACTTAAGAGCTGTCGCGACTTGAAAAATAATCCCCAAGACAGGCTGAGAATACGTCATTTTTCCATTCGGAGAAAATGTGAGAATTACGTCATCAAGCGCCTGTCTTGGCATTTTTTCAAGTGAGACATTAGTGAATAAAGCCGATTAGAGATTTGATGCATATTTTCTGCGGATTACATAGTCGCGCGCTGGCCCAAGAAGATAATTGAAAAATATGTTTCTCGCAACAAACAAATATTTTCTACAAGTTAGGCATATTAGATTATAGGTCTCAATTTAAATTACAATTTGAAATTGATTTAACCTCAATCAAATTAAAATTATAATTGAAATTAAAATATGGACTTAACTAGCCTATCTATTTTTTAAAAGCATTTTAGAATATTGAAAGATTTTTAAGGATTTTAGAGCATATGTATTGCTAAAAATATTTTTCACTTCACAGAACATTTGTTTTCAATTATACTGCTGGGTCAAGGAACTGAAGTTGATTTCACTTAAGTTTGATTGGGAATGGTGCTTTAACGGGTAGGCCTATTCCACTATGTCCATGAGGTACACTGGTACGATTAAAAAGCTGTCTCCTTGGCAACTTTTATTGAGGATTTTTGGTCCAAATTTCATTCTTATTCGACACAATTAGATTCTGCCTCCAGTTTATCAGATACAATTATATGCGGCCTAGTTCTGTTTGACTTCAGTCGTCCTTTGATTATTTATATACAGGGAAGAAACAACGACTTAATATTCTAGAATAATTAATCAAATGTTCTCCAATTATTCCGTATTTATTTCCGTATTTTTCTGGGAAATTTTACAAAACCCTTAAGAGATTCTTTTTTAATATTATAAAGTTCATCACGATTAACCTTCCGAAGGTTTTTTCTCTGCGCTTCCTTCGTGGCTTTGAACCATCCTGATAATGTTTTCCAGCGTTTCTTCCTCGGGCTGCTGAATCTGCACGATTTCCACAACGACTTCGTCAGCTTCGGCGAAATGTTCGCGAATTTCTTCTTCTTCTACCGACTTGTCCTTGGCCGAGTCTGCCGGAAATCCTTCGACCTCCGGAGGCACTTGTTCATCATCGGTTCTTCCACTTTGAACCATTTCGATTATGTTTTCCAGAGTTTCCGCTTGCTGAGAATCGTTTTCCATTTCCAGTTCGACTTCAGCGTCCACCTGGCTGCTCACCATATTTATGACGTCATCCAACACTTCTTCTTCGTCTTGGATAGTTTTGTCTTGCAAACGACGTCGTTTCGAAACATTTTTGGTCGCTTGATCAGACGAGCCTCTGGTCTTAACGGCAGAAGCAGTCCGTTTGAAGCCGCGGCCTCCTCGGCATCGAACTTTGCGCTTCGACGATACTTCCGGTTTTTTCTTGGCTGCGCCGTTCGGGGCTTTTCCTGACAACATGTTTGAGTGATTTTTCTCGGCGTGCGCTTTGGTCACGTCTTGGTCTTGGCTGTAGAAGTCGCAGTAACCGCAGACGAAAACAGGTCCTTGGACAATGTCCTCTGCTGGCTGCTCATGGTCTACGATTTTGGCAACGTCTGCAATTACCTTGGACTCTGGTGCATTTGACTTTGAGGACGATGCTGATGATGATTGAAGCCACCATCTTCCGTTAAGAATTTCGCGAATGTCCTCGACGAGCTCAGGATCGAGGTCTCCAATCAGGAATTTGTCGTCGTCAGCGTCGTCCGAATCGGATCCGTACTCGTAATCGTCGTCGTCGTCGGAACCTTCGGTTTCTGACCGGAACGTTCTGGTCAGCAGGACGCCTTCGACGGTTACGATGTCGTTGTTGTCGTTGTGATCATCGGACAAGTCAGAATTGTCAGAGACTTTGTCCTTGGAATTCTTCTCTGACGACTTCTGATCTGGATCTTGATCCTGATTCAATTCCTGAGGGATTTCTGAGGCTTTTTTGCCTTTTTTGGTGCTCCTTTCTTGATTCTCTTCCAAATCTTTATTTTTCCCCGTTGATTTTGGATCATTTTGATCCTGATCCTTGACGTGGCTCTTGTCGTTTTGAGACTCCCGAAAAAGCCTGAGGCCTCTGCGAATCGTGTCCTCGCTGACCTCTTGGCTGAACCTGAGCTCCGCGCCCGGATGGCGCATGACGATGTGCTGGTTGACCTCGAACCGTCGAGCGAAAGCCTCGTCGCAGTGCGCGCAGTTAAACTCGAGCTTCTTGCCGCTAAAGTGCGTCACGAGGTGGAGACGAAGCTTGGCGCCGGTAGAAGACGTGTCACAGTCGCACCAAGGACAAACGTTCTTGGATAGTTTGTCCATCCACGATTTGCCTTCTGCAGAAGCCGGACAGTTCGATGTGGTTGTGTCCCGCTGCGGCTGTTGTTCCCCTTTATAATAATAAATAAATTCTTGGCTTTGAAAACCAAAACTAGATTTTATAAAACTAAATTTTATAAAACAATACTAAGTTTCATAAAACCATTGACCTTTGATAATCGTGAGCTGCTTGTCGATTTCTCTAAGCATCTTGGCCAGATCCTCGGGCATAAGCTTGTCCAGGATCACGATCTCTGCTGGTTTGTTTCGATGCTTGTTGGCCGCGTGGCTTCGCACGCCCGTCCTGGACAGCCCCACGTAGCGGCAGTGAGCGCACTTGAAAGGCTTGTAGGAATAGTGGTCGTAGAGGTGACGTCGAACCATGCCGGCCTTCATGTCCATCTGTAGTTCGCACACCGGGCACAGAAAGACGTGAGACACGTCAATCTCGTCCGCAGCCGCCGCATCTTGATTGCCCGTGGTCTTGGATTTGGTTTGTTCGGCCAGGCGGCGGTCCATCAGCTCCATCAGCTTCCTCTGAACGAGCTCCTGTCCTTCCTGCAGGAACTGCTGGATGGTGTCCTCGAGACCTTCGGGCTTCTCCTGGTCCGTCTGGAAGACGACGTACGGACCGCCGTGGACGATGGCATGCTCGCGGACTTTCTCCTCGGACACGTTCTGGTGCGCGCACTCGCTGCACCTAGGAAAGAATTCCGCACCAATTGGACAAATTGATTGAAAATGTCAAAATATCTCTTGAGGAGTGTAGGAATCAATTAGATTGGGTTCAAATGAGATTTTTTCAGTGTTTGGATTATGAATGTTACTGCAGAACGAATCAACCAATTTGGAACAAATATGCTCGTATTATCCAAATATATTTCCAAAATTAATGAAGAATAAGAAGAAACATTTAAAGTTGGAATTAACTTAAGTTTTTTTAACTGGTTCATAGTATCCAATTTAAACAATTTTCTTGAAATTTTAAAAACCCTAGATCCGTACCTGAACGGGTAGAACTCGAAGTGAGCGTAGAAATGGTCACTGAGGATAGCCTCGTCGTAGTCGACCAGCGACTGGCACAGCGGACACGTGAATCTGGGCGGCTCGTCTGTGGCCTCGTCGTTGGCGTCGTTGTCGCAGCCGCCGATCAGAGCGACGAAGTCGCGCGGCGCCAGCGACGCCAGGTGACACTCCTCTGTTCTGACGGGCAGACTGCCGTGCTTCCAGTAGCTGTGCGTGCGAATGTCGTCGCTCTTCACGGACATGTAGTTGCAGTAGGCGCACTTGAACGGCACGATCTTCTTGAAGTGCTGGCTGGCGTGCTGCTGGAAGCTCTTGACGGCCACCTTCTGGTTGCAAGCTTTGCACACGATCTTGTCCTGATTTTCGTCGTCTTTGGACGAGGGCGCGGCGCAGCTGGTCTCCTTTGTCGGGACCAGCTCCAAGTCGAGGTCCGCCTCGCTGTCGGTCACTGTCACTGTTGGCGGCGGACGCTGCTCGGCCGCACGTTTTCGCGACTTTGGCGGAGGCGGCGCCACTTCCGGTTCGCTATCCGCGTCCGACGTCCATCTGGCACTGCCCGTGGCTCGAATCGGTTGTTGCTGGTACTGTTCTTGCATGGAATCTGCGTCGTCGAGTGGAACCACGGCGTGAAGCTCCTCTTTCGTACGACGACGTCTCTTTCGCCGCAACCCTTTCTCCTGCAAAAATAAGTTGCGTTAGTTTCCATTTGTTGGCAGAATTTCAATATTTTCTTTGCATCTCCAAACTTTGTTCATTCTCCTAAAATCTCACTTGGAAGTCCTCGTCCGACGACGTGTCTCGAGCGCAATTCTCTGGATTGTTCTCGACGACGATGCCCGGCAGCTCGGGATGCATGCGAGAGATGTGTCGCCGCACGTAGTAGCGCTCGCGACCTTTGAAGCTGCAGTAGTTGCACTTGTAGGGCAGGATGTTGGCGTGCATGCGCAGGTGGCGTCGATACGAGGCGCCGAACTGACACGTGTAGTCGCAGTGCGGGCAGAACCACTTGCGCATCCATTTGGTCTGGTCGGGGTCGCGCGGCAGCCGAGTGCACAACGAGAACACCTTTTTGATGATGTCGTCCATGTCTCGAGCGACGACCGGATGTTTCTCCGGCTCCAGCTCCTTGGTGAGCACCTGTATATTTAGTGGGTTGACGATACATCACAAATTTTCGAAACAAGTTTGTTAGAGGTTTAAATAAGAAACAATCGTGCAGGAATTAATTTGTACTCGTCATCAATGCTGTGTTTACCTTGGGAACGACGTCGCCATGTTTCTTCTGACAGTGACGCAACACCTGATGCAGCATGATCGAGATGAAGTCGCAGTAGCCACACTGATATCCTTGGGAATGAAAAGGAATTAATTAGCGAACGATCGGGAAGTACGCAAGAGTGCTGCTACATTGACTAGTACATTGAATAGTGGGGGGTAATAAATAAAGAAAAACTCACTATGTGACTGGTGAACTTTGATGTGAGTCTTGAGGTACTTCAGTGTCTTGAACGTCTTCTTGCACTCGGGGCAGCTGAGACCGCGGCGTGCGTCTCCTGCTGTCTGGTCGTCCTCGCCCAAATCGTCCAGCTCTTCCTCGTCCGTCCTGTACTCGTAGACGCTTTCCTCGCCTTCGGACACGGCCGCGTTCTGCGACCGTCGATGATGCTGATGGTTTCCACGATGATGCTGATGCTGGCTTTCGCCGTCGTCGCCTCCGGCTTGGTTCGTCGTCGACGATCGACTCGGATCCATGAGGTTGATGATCTTGGCGGGCAGCCGATGCTTCTTCTGAATGTGGTGGCGAATCTGGTTGCGATCGCGACCCATGAAATCGCAGTAGCCACACTTGTACGGATGAACTTCGCTGTGCGCGAACCGCATGTGCGCGAAGAACTCGATGTGGTCAAAGTGCTGATGGCAGTAGGGACACGCGCGGCCGACTGCCGGCGCTATCAGGCTGAGGGTCTTGACGCGCATTTCCGGATGCGCCGCTAGGCAATGCTCGACCACGAGGATCTTGTCCTGCAAGAATTGCAAAATTTGGAGGAAAAAAAAAATCAATTAAGTAATCTTAATATTCTCACCCAAACGATATCTGAAAATTGGAAAAAGTAGGAATAAATGGTGATGCACTTATCCCACCTCTCCTGATATTTCATTTTATCTTAGGCAATGGGAGCCAACAGGATCAAAGATCCCAATTTCAGGCTGATGATGACGTATTTATTATTGCAAACCAATTTAAATTAATTCAAACATATATTTCCAATTTTTTTTAAATTTACCAAACACTACTCTCAATTATTTCCATTTGTTTTTTCGGCAAATTATTCCGGTTTCGCATCATCCCTACCTGCGAGTCGTAGCTGCAGTAGCCGCACTTGTGTTCGTAGCGGACCGCCGCCCTACGAGTCGACTTCCGTGGGCTCGACTGTTTTTTCGTCAACCGTTTCATCTTCCCCTTCTTCTTCGACTGGCTTTCATCCAGAGGTTCGTAGTCCGGATCCTGTTGCAACTCGATCCTGGTAGATTCGTCAAAGTCGCTCTCCTGATGCGCTTCCAGAGTGACCCCGGTCTCGCACAACGACGTTGGCAGGTCGATCGACGTCGACTCCATGTTATTCTCAGCAGCCACGACGATGGCCGGAAGTTCCTTCAGTTTGCTGAGCCTCGGTCGACGAAACGGCGACACAATAATCGACGAATCAATGGTCGACTCGAGCAGCGATCGATTTTTGGGCGCTTCTAGCTCGGTGTTTCCGTCCTGCGGGATGCTCTGCAGTTCTAAGTGGTCCTCCATGAAGCCCGACGACATCGCTTCGGGTCGCTTCATCTCGGAGGCGCTCGAGAAACCGTCGGGGTCCATTTCGGACAGGTAGTCGACGACGGCGTAGTAGCTGACGCCGGGCTTCGGATCCGTCACCCATTGCTCTTCGACGGTCACGATCTGCTTGGAATTCTTCTTTCGATAGGCTCGCCGCTTGCGCGACGACTCGGTGATCAGGGCCATCATCTGCCTGCTCCGCTCATCCTCGCTCATAGCGGTTGCAGCGCTGGCATCGATGGTCTTCGAAGTCTCCTTTGCAGCGCTGGTAGTAGCTTCTTGCGAAACCTCGGCTCCAACGTCCGTCTGCAGGTGGCTTATCTCAGCACTCTTGGGTTAGAGCAATAAAAAGAAGGAAAATTGTGAAATACCAAATTAGTAAGATAACAATGAACAATTAATCACATTAATTATTTTAAAATGAAAACCAACATTTAAATTTTGAAAAAATGAACAATTAATTATTTTAAAATATCTATTTTAAATTCAATTAAAATACTATAGGGATAGTTCAAATGTAACGGAAATTCTATAATTAAAATGATTCAAAATTAAATTAAAATAATAGAGCTAGGGCTCATTAAAATTTAACTAAAATTCTATAATTATTTCTTTAAACTTCAATTCTTAGATTCAATATTTTAAACTTCGATTCGTTAATGAGTTACATGTATAGGAATTATTTTATATAATTCTCTTTTACAACAAAAGTACAAAAGAATTCCCCTCCGGCTTCCACCTTCTACGAGCACTACTCAAAAGAAATACACCCAAGACAATGTGTTCACCTGAATTTGATCGGTTGGCGATCGTATTTCGCTCTGCGCGCTCTCGATGAACTCCGGCGTGACTTGGATGGCGATGTCGCTGGTGGTCTTCTTGATCCTCAACCTTCTCGATTGGACCTTCTGGACGACTCGCATGAGTTGCTTATCGTCCACAGTCTGCACGATCGACCTGTCCAACGCGGTCGTCGCCGACGTACTGCTAATCGCCAATTGAGCGGAGACCACATTGGGAGACGGTTGAATGACGATGGCGTCTGAGCTGGGCAGAGGATCCGTCTGCAGGATGATCTGAATAGTCTGTCCTCTGGACGTGGCCGGCAGCGATTGCAGAATTTGGATGAGCGACTGCATATTTTCCGCCGAAATCGCGGACGGCGTCGTGTTGCTCAATTCGATCAGCATCTCGGCGTCCTCGGGAACACCGGAGGAGGGCTCCTGAGAAATTACGCCGCATAATGGCGCAGGTTCCGCAACCTCCAACATGGTCGTCGGCATAATCGATTTTTTCAGCGGCGTGCTTCGCGGCTTACGGACAGTCCTGGCAGTCGTTGGCGTCAACTTTTCACGAGGGAGAAATTGTAAAAATAAATTATATTTTATATTGAGTTTTCCAAGACAGTCTCAAGTCTCGTTTAAGTTATCCTTGAAAGATACTAACGTTAGTTTTGTCACAATGGAGATCTCTTACTTTTTTGCTGCCTCTCGTAATTCTCTTTGCGTTTTCAACTTCACTTTGCGCAGTTGTTTCAATTCTGATGGTCTCTTCTGGAATGTGGCTCACGTTGGCCATTTGCACCTGCTGCTGCTGGTTCTGTTCGACTTGGACGTGGACGACTCCAGAGTTGTCCGGTAAAATCGAATTCTCAACTATGTCTAAATGATGATGTTGATGATTGATGTCCGCAGTTTGAACGTCTGCTCCGACTTGATTCAACTGCATGGAACCTCTGCTCAGCTCTTGCAGGATTTGTTGGACGTCGTTCGAACTGGCGACGCCGTTGATGGCATCGTAGGTGAGGCCGATTTCGCCATCAGGACCCTGACGAACGACGGTCAATGGAATGGTCGTGCCGTCCTCGGCGAAGGCCACCAGCGACGTCTGACCGCTCAGGTCAGTCCAGTCCGATATGTCGATCGGAATTTCTTGCACATTTTCACCAGATCCGTCAACTTCCTCGTGGCTCATCTGGCCCACACCCGTTGCGGGCAGAGTGACGCACACTTCGTACGTCGTCTGTTCGCTTCCTTGGAATGCATACAAAGCTTGATGTTGCTCCTGTTCCTGCAGCTGCTGCAGCTGTTGCTGCTCGTGATTAATCCGTGATTCTGTCCACAAATTAATGTAAGGGATGATTAAGTCAACTTAATAGGAATGCGAGTTTGGAAATATTTCCGGAAAATTCGGAACAAAAATTGGAAATATGTAAATATCTCTGAGGAATGTTGGGAAAATTTGGTTGATTATTTTAGCAGAGGGAAATCACCAAACTTTCTTTAATTTTTCCATATTTTTCCGGAAATTTTCCAATCATACGCCTTAAATCATTTTTAACATACGGAGTAAATCCACAGTTTTTTTAGGATAAAGTCAGACAGGTGACTTTTAATTACCTTCATCCTGTAGATCCGCATGATCCTCGACGTCAGCAATCGGAGGAACATTCATGGTGGAAATGGGCACAGTTTGACGTTGTTCGTTGTCCCCACCACCGGAAATGCCCTGCACTTCATCCTCCTGAGTTTCATCTTGGACTTGCTGCAATTGGTCGTCCACCTGCTGCTGATCTTGCTGCCCATGGCCACTTTCCAACTCGTCATCGTCATGTTGTTCTTGTCCGAATTGCTCCTGTTGTTCTTGTCCAAATTCCTCCTCCTCCTCCTCTTGCAACGCACTAGATGACTGAACGTCCACCATTCGACCGAGGTCGTTGGACGTGGGCACCATTTGCACTCCGAGCGCGGACATCGCCGGACTCTGCCTGTCCACGAGCGGATCCATGGCCTCGTGCAGGTTCTCGTTGAGGAACCGTGATCGGTCCGGAACTGCGGCCGCGCTGCTGTCCGGCACGACCTGAAGCTCTTGATCGCCTTGCCGATCGGCAAGTGTCGAGCCGAACGGCTCGACACTGTCCGACGATGGCGAAACATCCTGGTGCTGATCTTGATGACCCTGATCGACATTGTCCAACAACTCTTCCACGTTGTTCATCTCGTTCGGTTGCTGCTCTTCGAGCAAGTTTTCTTCCACTTCCTCAGCCACTTCCGGTGCTTGCAGTTCCTGAACTGGATGTTCGACTTCCTCGTTAGCTGCAGGTAACTCCTCTTCAAGGTTGGCCACCGTCACTGTCTCCAGCATCGACTGTTCGACGACGGGAACGTTCTGATTGTCCGGCAATTCAACTTGTTCGATGTAGGCGATGATCTGCTGCTGCTGGGGGTTGTCCAACTGGCCGGTAGTTTCGATGTAGTGCTCAGGCATAAGACCAGAAGCACCATCAGCAATCAATTGAACCTCTGCATGGGAAACACACACTATTATGAGATTCAACGTCAAAAATTGGGGCGCGTAAAATCTCAACTTTTACTACGACTCTGACGTCACTAATGTTTATAATTTAAGCAAGTCAACTTTTATATTTTTAGATTTTAAACAAATCAGTTTTTATCCCATATTAAATAAATTACTAAATATTCTTAAAAAGGTCTCAAAGTGGAGTAGGTTCTAAAAGTTAAAATATAATAATGAATTAGGTGTAATTATGTACTTCATACACTCGTAACTAGTCGTAAGCCTGCCTACGACAGGCAATGCAGTTAGCAGTGATTGCTGATCCTTCAGGGGGTATGGAGTGTCACTGCTATAAATTCCATCCGGTCCTGTCCCCTCTTCATCCCCTGGAATTTCTGTTCCATTTTTTTGGAACCAGTTCAGTGGCCCCCAAATTTCATCTTTCAACTCCATTATTAGCCTTTTAATTATTAATGTGGATTCTAGATTGTAAAAATTCGTGACGTCAGATGACGGGCCTGGAAGACTGTTCAGGAAGAGCCTATCAGGAATTTATAGCCCTGGATTTAGTTTGACTTTTGACGTGCCTTCTTCGACGAAGACCAAGCCTAAATTGTTGTCTTGATCGGTGGGCACGCCAGTCTCTAGGCTCGAGTGCTCGATGACATCTGCTTCAACGGCTTCTGCGGAGATTTCCTCTTGTCCTGCGACGTCCATATCTGCGCTAGATAATTCCGGCACTTGAATCGTTATAAGTGGGACATTGTCTAGCTGTTGCGCGGTTTCCGCGGATATTTCGTATTCCTCCATCGATGGTGTCTGTAACTGCTGATCAGCTGCTGCATTCAGCTCGACCGTGTCAGCTCCACCGACGTTGATCGGCACGTCTGGTCCGGCAGTTGATCCGTCATCCATGACACCCAGTTCTGTACAAATAAACTATAATTACGCCTCGTAAATTCCGCGCTATAGTCGCCAGTACGGTGCCGGTACAATGTCAATTGCTCTGTTATATGCAATACATTCATCCCGAGGCAATTTTCACCCGATAGCGTATTTCAATGAATTAATTACAATCTCTTTATTTTGTAATAAGCTTTTTAATAATTAAGCTGTCGACCTACGACAGTACGCGTGCGATTTGTCTCAATTTAAACTATTTTCTCGTCTTAAATAGAAAAATAAATTTTAATTACCGGCAATTAATGCATACAACCATACACTGGCAATTACGGGAATTCATTGAAATAAGTCTTAAGCAAAAAGATAGTTTCAAAATAATTACGAAATTTAATTCTAAAAATAAAAAAAATGAAATCTTAGGCGTAGAATTAAATTTGATTAAATTTAAAGTTTAAAAATAAATTTGGTGAAATTTTAAAATGAGTAGGCCTACGACTATATAGTGTCCAATTAAAAAGCTAAATAAATTTTATAAGGGATTTAAAAAAAAGGGCATAAGTTTAAAAACAATTTATAAATTAAAAAACAGCTTTAAATGCCGATAAGGTGCTACAATATAAAATCTTCAAATAAATAGAAAAATA
>JAQIYI010000185.1:0-25855 GCA_034700265.1 Polyzonium germanicum
AAAATTAGGAAGAAAAAAAAATCAGCAATAGACAAGTCTGAGGTTTATGATTTATGTTTCGATAATATAGGCTAGCAAACAACCTTTCGTATCCTAATCGATATTTCGGCACTTAGCCCCACTCTCCTCCAACTTGCGTTTTCACTGAGTTAAATTTAGAAGCCTATTTTTAGAACTTGGGGCCAAAATCTTGGGAAAGATTGCAGGCGGAAGCCATGCTTACAGTATAAATAGATATGATAGCAATGGAACCGTAGGATTGGGGGAGGGAGGCTGTAAAATAAGGGGAAATTCGCCGACCCCCTCCTCATCCTCCATCTGTGAACATCCATGGCCCGGTGGCCCTCCTCTTGTGTATTGATCACTAGACAAAATATGTCTCCAGAAATAGCTCGGATTATTTATGGCCTCAAGAGAACAAATTTCAGGCTTAGCCAACCGTTGCCACAGTTACCAGAAATAGGCTTACGTTATTGCGAAAATGTATTCAGGTCTAATGGACCTTAAATTAAGTCTAAATGCCGGTACTCAGGAAATTAGCTTAATTTTCAATTTAAAACACATTCCTGTCTAGGGTGTCAAGTCAATCTTCTCGAAATTGAGGAAACAAAATCTAGCTTGCCTAATTTCAATCCGATTGACAAGTCAGGTTAGAATCAAGGCGCTCTTAAAGGGGGAGTACTGTTAGAAAAAAAAAATTTAAATTTGAAAATAATTTTATTTTTTACAAGGAGGCCTTATTAAAACTCTGTGCATTTCTCTTTTTTTTTTTTGCGCTTTCGATACACTAGGCCTAATTATGTCACGGTAGGCGAAAACACTAAGTGCGTCATCATGACGTAAACCTAGGCAACGCGTGCTCGATCACGTTCCGAGTTGAATGCATTGATCTTGTCCAAAGCGCGGTACCGTAACTCAGTCATTAGTGGGGAATTACGTTTTTTATTTATTCTAACCGGTTAACCGGTGATTTTATTTCATGGAATAGGCCTAGGCCTACCGGTACCTGGTATTCTGTTTTAAAGGAGATTCCAGCACAAAAAAATATTAAAAATTCACCATTAATTCTGGGTCTTTTCATGGTCGCTGTTTTTTTAAAAAAATATTGGAAATCGGCCTTATAGTTTGCCTGGGATTCGAAACGATGTAATGCGATATCGATATTTTATGGAGGGCATGGACATATGCAAATCCCACTAACTTCCGGTAGTCAGCAGTTATTTTTAACCAGTGTATCGATACAACAGCATTATTGCATCCAGAAATAATAGTTTACTAACTTAATTAGGCCTACACAAAAAATAAAAGGTCATGTCACATACAGGAACCGAACCCACCGCCTGCATGTTGAAGGGTGACCTTTGGCACATTTTGGTACAGACGCGCTACGTGGTAGCACAATTTGACCGGAAGTACTCCGGAAAATTGCAAAACACGCGTAAAGAAATTTCTAACTTCGGGTATTTATGGTCCGATTTCATTCGATTAAATTTTGATAATTCTAAAAAGAATTAAATAATGGAACTAAATTGAAAATAAACGACAAATCAACTGGCGCACCCCTTAAACATCTAACTAGCCTACAGAGGAATTCATAATTCGATATAGAGAAAAATATTCGGATCCTACTATTGTTAGTAGGCCTACTTATACTGCATTTAGAAAAACATTTAGAGAAAAAGGTCCACCTGAAAGCAAACTACAGATAAGTTTAATTAGCTTTTTAAAAAGCTGCCACTAGATGGCGTCGTGGGCTTTTGAGTCCTTCGAGTGGCTCGAAGTGTTCCCTGAGTGTTGTTTTTCCCCTTGTTCTGATTGGAACTAGGGAACATAATTGGGTATCGTAGGCCTACATTAATTGTGATCGTTTGAGTCTGTTGACCACAAATACCTGACATAGTAGGCCTATGACTTATTATCACTTTGGGGTCTCAAGGCCCATATGGGCCTCATGGTAGGCCTAACGCAACAAAAGAACATGTATCCCTATGTTTTCAACATCATTGATAATGATAATGATAGGATTTCGGGGTCAACAGGTCTTGTGAACCAAATTACAGACCCCTAGGCCCTAGAAGAACCAAAGGACAAGACAAACACCCAGGGATACAGGAAGGAATCGAACCCCTAACCCCCTTGGTGGTCAAGAGTAAAAAACGAGCTCTAACCAACTGAGCCACGGGATCTTACTGTGAAAGTAAGTTTTTCATTATTTTCAACCAGCTTAGAAGCCCAGCGATTTGCGTACAGTGTAACCAGTAACGCCATCTCGTGACAACGCGAGGCGTTACGAAATAGTTGGCCATGACAGCCGAGTAGGGCCTAGGCTATGGCCCACTGTAAGCATCATATGTTCTATGTAGCCTATGTCGTTATTTTTAACAACTAGGCCTAGGCCTATTAGAATAACAAGAGTGCCACCTGAAATAACCTAGATGGGTCCTATGTCGCTCCAGTGGACTCCATCGCAACGCACAAGAACGGTTTTTTGTTCTCTCGCTATTGGGCGGAAAGGCCCCTTTTAGCCTGCTATCAAATATTAACGAGAGCAATTGGAGAGTGGAAAAATCGTCGTGCGGCGGCGCGGTCTAGTTTTATTTCTGAGTGGGCCAACCAGAAAATGCTCTCGCAAATATAGAAACACAAAAATAGCAACAAACCGTTCCAAGAACGATTTCTATTTTTAGTTCTGTAGCCCTAAACACACACACATAGGTAGGCCCCATATTGTGTACGGTCTATGGATAGGCACGGCCTGTAGAGGCGCCTCTGTGCGCTTCAGCTGCATCAACAACACACGAGCAATAGAACTGGCCTACTTGTGTGGGCAAACACAAACGTTTTATTTGCTGCGTAGGTGGCGATGAAGGACGAATTTAATTAAAAGCCGAGCTGAAAATTGGAAGAAAAACAGAAACTGAAACCGAAAACAGATTCGGCTTTACAAAATTCAAGTTTCAATTTCAGTTTCCACTGTTGACGCACTGTTATGATAAAGCGCTGATCACATCGGCCATCGGCCGATGTCGTACGACTTGCAGTCGGAACCGATTTCGGTACACACTAGTACAACTATATGTCGTACTGCGCGCCATCTAGCGACACCAGACCGAAACTTAAATTTGCGGGCTAATTTCGCTGATTTTGCGAAATTCGCCATTTTGTATTATATCGAAACAGGAACCGGAACGTTTGAGCCTTTCTAAATTGTTCTCTGATTGGTTAGAATCTAATGACGTCAAACGATCCTGTCGCTGGTCGGACATTTAAAAAACAAAATTTTTTATTTCAACCGACTGGCTGAAAATCTTTCCGGATGGGCGTCGGCCGACGTCGTACGACGTCGGCCGACGAAAAATCGGCCAATGCGAAAAGCACTGGACAGAAAATAAATTTGTGAGCTCAACATCGGGGAGATTTTAGAATCATCGATTCTCCATTTGGAGTTATCGCCGTCATTTGCCCCCAGGGGAAACAAGACCTTGGTTACGCCACTGGCGTCATTAAACGCCATTTTGTTCACCGATTTGAATTATTTATTACTTGTTATCGTAGCCTAGGCCTAGGCTAATCGAGTTATCATTGTTAAGCTACCGGTATCAAATATCAATGATTACGCTCTATAAAGAGTTAGACAAATTAGGACAATTTTGCGTACGGGTCTAATCGTCTAGGCCCATGGATAGAAAAATGAAGTAGGCCTAGGCCTAAATCAGATTAGGCCTTGACCTGCAAAAGTCGTAAGTCGTAGGCCTACATATAATACGCTCGTATGAATGACAATAACATGAATGTCATCGGGCAAGCCGGTTTCGCAATTGTCCCGCATTTGGCCTACTCACGTGATCAAAATCGTGACGTTCGACGGCCAACGAACGAATTCGTTCGACAAGTTCCAACCGTTGAACTTTGGTCGTCGCGTTCATCGCGAATTCGTTGCTTCGCACAACGCTGGCCAAAACGCTGGATTTTATTAAAAGAAAAGCTCAATCCATCTGGCGTTTTTTTTTTAATTGACCCGTAATGAGCGAACGTAATTCGTCACTAATTCGTTCGTTGGCCTTCTCTCCATGTAAAACCAGCTTAAAAATTAGTCCATTAAACACTTGCAAAGTCATCAATGGATTGGAAATAATGATCCCATTGGAAAGGCGTAAAGAACCGGTTCGAATTAGATCTCATAATGGCTTCATCTGTTTGCGCAGGCCTATACAGATATATAACAATCTACTGTGCCTATAACGGGATATTCAACCGGTTTGAAACTGGTTCCGAGTACTTTCACGTCGGTTTAAAGCGCGTTAACCAAAGGTCTGGTGCTAGGCTGTATTAATACATAAAATATATAATCACTATAATTTCGCGTATTATTGCAACTATACCTCGGCGAATTCTGTTTGAACAGTCGTTTAAGAGGTCCATGAGGAATCCGATAATTGCATGCATCTGCTATAGGGCTACAACAAGGTTGGGCTAAGCCAATAGGTAATACAACATGGATAAAATAAAAAAATAATTATTAGGGTTAATTAGACGGCAGCAATGCAGCATAGGCCTACATGTAGTTGCTGGAAAGCAATTAAAATGATCATAAACCCATAAACAAATTAGGACTATAGGCCTTCGCAGGTTTTTTGTTTAAAAGTTCTTACTCCAGGCCTAAAGTGGCGCAAATATTAGCGATTAATCATTTTCGAGCCATCAGTGATTGCCAAACTTCAATGATGAGCAGATTGGTGATTTAAAGGGGAACTCCAATTGAAATTTTAGAATTCAAGATTTTAAACTCATTTTTAATCCATTTCGAATTCCTTTACGGTCGCTGTGTAGTCTACAACAAGAAAATGTTAGGCCTATTTACCTTATTCTTGGACCATATAGGCCTACAATATATAGATAGTGTCTTATCTATTGTAGGCAGTGTCTATTAAGGGTTAAGACACCGCCTTAATGCATTCAATCAGAGAAAAAAAATGAACACACGGTAGCGCCACCGTCGCCTAATTTGTGACGTTGCAAAACGCGACTAGCAGACGACAAAAGTCGTTGAAGAAGAAGACGAGCGTAAATCTACGTTGAAATTTGAAATGGAGGCAAATGAACACTTTTCAAAAGTGGATTTACAAGTGTTCATAGGCCTAGTTGCCGCCATTTCCGGTTTTTAACGGGATTTCATGGTCGTCTGCTTCTTCAACGACTTTTGTCGTCTGCTAACCTAGGCATCTTGCAACGTCACAAAATTCGTTGGCGACGGTGGCGCCAACGAATCCATTCGTTCGTTCGTCGAGGTTCGCTGCATGCGCGCCCTACGCCATACACCATGTAAACCGGAAATGAGCTTCGTCTGCTAGCCACTTTGAAAGGGAAACACTCTCATTGATCTAACACTGAGCACGTGCCATGAAAGGAGGGAAAAAGGGTTGTGATTTAACATTGAGCACCGCAGCGCTCCTAGCGGCGACCTGGCTGTGCAAACCAGTTGTAAAAGGTTTCGTCGCGTCGATCAATCAAATTGCAGAATGCGAATCGGTCTTTAAGCGGCTAAGCAGGCCTACATGGCGATTTTATACATGGGTTCGGGTTTATATGAGTTCATGACGGGAGGAAGATTTATCCTTTCTGAAATGCGTCAAGCAAATGCGTCAGAAATTGAGAATTAATGACTTTACGATCATCATTTGACCTTAACGAAAAAAAATGAGGTTATTTGACACCGGAAGCGCCGCGAAGCTGAGGACCTAAAGCAGTTCGGGTTGGCCCTAGCCTAGGGTCTATAAAAGACGAATCAAACCCATCTCTAACCTTTGTAGTAGCGTAATAACCTTTTTTTTCATTTGGAGGATAAATCTACATCCCAATACCGGTATCTATAGACCATGTAATATTTTGAGGCTTCACATTTTGGCCACTAGGAGCGTTGTGGCTCTCAATGTTAAATACATGTAGCGACCCTGGTGTTTACCTTTCATGGTGGCTGCTCAATGTTGACTCAAAGGAAGTTACATTTTAATGGCGGATTGCAGACGACTGTCTATTTTTGGTTTACATTGTGTATATAGGCCTACAGAATGGCTCAGTGTGTTAGCGCTCGCTTCTACTCCTGACCACTGGGGGAAAGGCTGGATTCCCACCAGACGCTAAGGCGCCGCGCAACATAGGCGCTGAGCGCTACACAAACGTTCTGAAATGGGCGCTCGGTTCCCACCAGCGGTGACCAGCCAATCCAACAAGGCGACGTAAAATCTGTGACGAATTTCTCATGACGAATTCATTCTCAATTCTTTGCATTATGACGTCACTTCCGGCAATTGCGTCGAGCGTAAGCTTGGTGGGAATCCTCTCTAAATGCCCATTCGCACTATCCAACTAGTCCGTCGTACGACGTCGCACGACTTGCAGTCGGCCGACAGTTGGATCCGATTTCTTTACACACTATACGATTAAGATGCGCCATCTAGCGGCACCAGTCCGAAATTTAAATTTGCTTTTTAGCGAGATGATTTTTTTTCTGCTCTCTCTGATCTGCTCGCTCTGTTCTCTGATTGGTTTAAACCTAATGAGGTCATACGACTCTCTCGCTAGTCGGACATAACAAACAAACTTTTGGATTTCATCCGACTCACTGAAAATCGGTTCAAAAGCCGTCGTCTGACGTCGTACGACGCAAAATCGGGCCGATTTTTAAGGGCTGTGTGCGGCCTAAATTGAATTAGGCCTAGGAATAACTTAAAAGCAAGTGATTTGCACCATTTTGATTATTTTCAGTGTGGCATACAATTGTATTTCCAACAAATTGCGTGAGGAGGGGGACAAATGAATAGCATGGCCAGTGTCAATAAATTGGAAGGGAGGGTACAATGTCCTTTTGTCGCTACCCGTCGGGACGGGACGTCGTCACGCCACTGAGCCATTGACGTCAGTGGCTTATGGCAAAGACCAAAGAGCAGGCCTACAAAAAATTCAATTACGATAATACCGGGCTAAAGTTTAACCTTTGAGAAAGTATATCACAGACAAAGAATAGGCATACGAGTTTACGTAGCCACCAGTAGGATTTGGGTCCCTTTCCCTTAAGCCTCTACCAGGGAGGTGGGGGGCTCAACATACTATCTAAGCGAGTAGGGGTGGGAAAGGATAACTTGAGAGCAACGCTCGACCTCCTCCTGCTCGTCATCCTCCTCGTGTGTCACCACCCACAAGAAAGTTTTAAAACAACAAAAGAATGATCTTGCAATGACGTCATAATTCGAAACCGATACACTAATGTAGGGCTACTTTAAGCACTTTTCATAAACTATAAACAAAGGGGAAAAAAATAACGAAAGTCGAAACCACGCAGCCGGTGCTTCCTGCACATGTTCACCTAAAAGGCCACGTGAATGATCACGTGATCATCACATTTGTGTTCACGTGTCCACATGACAATGCTAGCGTCCCACATCTGTGTCTACGATTTAGTTACGGTATTTGACTGTGGGTCTACAAAGTTGCTCAGCGGTAGGTAGTTAACGTGAAAGTGGGCCATGATCTAATTTGATGGCGTCATAGGGCGGCCATTTTCGCATCGTAAGTCCATACGGCAGAGGGCTAGAAGCACGCTATAACTTTGCCAGCGTCGCGAGCGTCAAGCGTCCAGAGCGTTGCCAGTGGTGTTCAGCGACACGTGCGGCGTCGTCGACTTTGAGTAACCATGGACACCGTCATGGTTTCCATGGTAACAACGCTCGCAACGCTCAAAAAGTTAGTATGCATCGAGCTTAATTTGAGCCAAAACTAACTTTTACGTGCGACCATGGGTAGACAATTCAGCATTTTCATGAGGGCGTGGTTTAGGTACCAACCGCCATTTATATGATGTCGCCTTAGCATTACATCTATACTCAATGTATGTATCACGCGCTACTCACGCGTACTCTGCGGGCTAAGCCAATCGCGATGCGACAGCAGCATAATGGCAGCCCACAGGCCGTTTCCGGGGAAAAAGGTGAAAGTTATCTTTACATGAAACGGACTTTGTTGGAACCCTTTAGCAATTTTTCTTTCGCGGAAATTCGCCGCGAAAATTAGATTTCTCGCACGGAAAAACAAGCTAAATGTGCTCGACGCGGCAGCTGGAAAACCAGCTTTACAAGTACGGTATCATCGTTTTCTCCAGCCGCATACCAATCCTTAGATTCTAGGCATAGCCTTGAACGAGGGTGAGATGGGTCATCGCCCTCGAAGTTTGGAAGCGGGGTTGCAGGTCAAGGGTTCAAGAAATCACGAGGGTTATTAGACGAATAGGCTAGACCAGGACGGATTCCAGAGATTGATCCGCTGACACGTGATCCCTCTAATCCTATAACAATGGCCTGGGGCGCGTGCCTCGATTTATAGAGCCTACAGCACGCGATGGACAATTAAAAACAACATCGATCCGACGACACACGGACACGTGTGGCGCCGAAATTTGGGACCGAAATTTTTAAATTTTTTGAGCCCTTGACGTTTTCACGATTTCATGATATGGAAAATATGTGACTTACCCAATAGATGGCCACATTAAAAAAAACGAATAGGCCTATTCGCCTATAAAAACACAGACGGACAACGGCAAAAGTAAAGGCGGACATACACTGTACGCTATTAGATAAGAGGCCCAGTTTATTACAAAACCCGTTGGGCCTCTCTCGACATGTTGGAATAGGCCTATGGATTTCATCTTTGAACTAGAGGTCACACTATTGACACTACATGTAAGTGTAGAATTCTAGACGACGTCCTAATAATACCAACTCAGTACTGGCTACAATGCAGGCCTACTCACCCTGATACGGTTGTGACGTTTGCGAAGAACTGTTCGGCTGAGGCTGACTGTCGGCAGACATGGTGTCGTCGTCGCCTTGGTCGAAATATACTTAGTCCAGTAAGCCAACTTTCCGGGCCAAAAAATCCGGAAAACAATGCCTCACTCACTTCTGTGACAGTTCACTGGCAATCACCGCACAGCGGAAGTCCGCGAAGATCGTTTCATTCCAAGACCTGCAAGAAAAGTACATAAAATGAAACATGCCTAATTAAACAGCAATAAAAATAAGAAAATCTGCAGGTAAAACCAGTTTAATTAAAGGGGCATAGCCTAGAAGTTTTGAGTTTTTTTAGTTTTTTTAAAATTTTTAAAAACAGAATTTTGAAAGATTTTTTTATTTAAAGAGATATATTAAAGTCTGTTTGACATTTTTTATTGGTTCATTTGATTTGATTTATTATTTTATTCATAAGCGTAAAAAAAATTAAATTCAAAGAGAAACCAATTTTTTTTACTCAATTTGACTAAATTTAACATTTTCCCGCCATTTATATCACGTGTCGCTGCTCACACATTTCAACTTCCGGTGAAAATGCCTGGAGCGCCATCTAGTGGCTTCGTTTGTAAAGTGCGTTTTGTATATCGCACTCATGGTGCTCACGGCGCGACTAAACGATCGGACGACGATGGAGTAATTTATCGGAGCAGAATTGCTCGTGAACACAGGAAATACGTAGCCGGAAGTTCAAATGTGTCGCCATGATTTCGCGCCAAATTTATCCCGCCATCTGCTGAGTTTCACCTATAGGCTAATTTTTCGCATTTTTGGATGAGTGCTAGTGGAGAACGAATCAACCGATGTTAAAATTTGTTTCGAAACAGGCTCCAGAAAGTCATGAAGAATCTAATAAAACTTAAAAATGGATAAAATGGTTAAATATGTTTTCTCATTAGGCCTAGGCTATTTTTCATCCGTTGATTTGAATTCTTTTAAATTGCTGTTGAGTTTTAGGGCCTACTCATTTTTTCTGAATGGACAAGTTACATAGGCCTACCGTAGATAATTTAAAAAGGTAGGCCGATGTAGGCCTATTTATTCCGAACACGGTTGCATTAAGCCAATCTTTTTTCTACAAGATATTACGTAAACAAGGAGTAAACGAGTTAACGAACCACTCAAATTAAGCCTACATAATCAAACTAGAAAAATAATGTTTTTTTCTTCGAAAATAACTTGAGAAGAAACTATAAATAGGCTGTGGAGCTGTAGAACTCGAGGCTACCTGCGTAAATTAGGTCTAGTTTTTTCAGGTATTTTATGACGTCAACTCTTGACCGTCTACTCGCAAGATTGCACGTAGCTATGCAACTAAACTAGGCTTAAACCGCTTTTTTAAAAAAAATAATACGGTAGACCTAATCATTATAATATAGGCCTAAGCCAATAAATAGGTTTACGGAGGAGGATAATCCGTCGGTGTTTTTCCATTTGAGCGAACCACAATTTCTTGCCACTCACGCACGATGGCGCCACCTTGCAAATACAAAAAATAAATCCTCCTTTTCATCGGAAACGGCGTGTGGGCTGCCATTATGAGACTTTTGCATCGCGATTGGCTTAGACCACAAAGTAGGCGTGAGTAGCGCGTGACGTAGGGTATACGTTGCATATAGTCTGAATGTCTGATATATTGTAGATGTACGGCAATGTTAAGGCGACAGTCTAAAAATGGCGGTCTGTAGGCCTACCTAAACCACGCCCACATATTTCCCGCGGAAAAGGTGGATAGGCCCGGCTAAAATATCGTCTAATAAAAGTGCTTCATCGAATGAATGGCGACTTTAATTGCGTTGAAAATTGGTGTCCATACACCAAGTAAACCGGAAATGAGATTCGTCTGCTATCCGCCATTTAAAGTAAACTTTGCCATTTAATCAGCCTTTGAGCAGCCGCCATCAAAGGGAAACAGCCTCAACAGGGTCGCTATTTAACATTGAGCGCTGCCTAAAAAAATATTACATGCTGTATGGGCCTACTTACTACAACTTAATCCCCCTTTAACAGGAGCCATCCATCAGTATCCGACGCGACTCCGTGTGAACGAGCCTTGGGATCGAAGTCGATCACAGTTCCGTGAAGGGAAACCGCGCGAGGCCTTAAGAAGTTGCCATAGGGACGAGATTAGCGAGCTAAAAATAGCTGCTCGTCGGATCCAGGGACCCAATAGGCCTAGGTCTAAATGACTGCTTTTTAGGCACGACTGAGGTCTGCAGGCCTATCGTCATGGGCGGAGTGGCGGGTTGGGCCGAGAGAATAGGGACGCAAGACGCAGAAACATGGGGTGGTGGCGTATCCCTAGAGTCCCTAGCGTAACGTCGCGACTCGAGATTCAAAGAAATGCTGATCATTAGGCAATGGAAAATGCTGATTAGATCACCTCGGTGATAACAACTGATAATAATAGACCTAGATATTGTAAATTCAAAAAAACATGTAAAAGTCGAATTTCTCAGAAGACCAACAACCGGAAATAAATGAAATCGGTGACCGGATGCGCCTAAACTGGCTGACTTGCATTTTAGAATTAATGATGGTCTTGCGCGCGTAGACAAGGCCGTACTTATTTCATCGAACCCCTGATGCATCGATTGCATTGAATCTCTGTTGCGTATTTTAGACTACGCATACACAATCCCTACATGTTTGGTGAAATTCCAGAAAATAAATGGACTTTTTGTGCTCAATGATCATGGAACATACACTTCCGGTCATTAACTGTGGCCCCATTTTGAATTATTATTATTTCAGCGAGCGCTGCCCGCTAGGCCTAGATCAATTTCTAGCGAAAGTCCAAAAACGCGTTTTTTTTGCATACAAAATATGATAGGAAAACTGGCTTTCTACATCCATCCATCCATCGTTTGTCTGGCCTTTCCCTAATGTATTTCTGATGTAAAAGTAGGCCTAACTCCCGCTGGGCAAATATTAAAACATAGAAGATATTGAGCGATCCTTACCAAATTTTAGTTATAGGCTTACCTCTTACCACGCTGTAGGCCTAGTATTTTTAAGCCTCACATTTAGCCCGCTAGGTGCGCTGCGGCGCTCAAATGTTAAATCGCGACCAAGTTTTCTTTCAATGGTGGCTGTTGCTGTATGTTGACTCAATGACAAGGTTAACTTTTAATGGCGGCTAGCGGAAGAGGCTCATTTTGTAAAGCAGAAACCGACTATAGGTCTATTTGAACTACATGTAGGGATGGTAAAAAATAAGAGATGGTTTTTTTTTTTGGTTTTTCATAGGAAACACCTACCGCTTGCGGTAGGTCTACATTGTACGCAAAAATCGATTAGGCCCATTGTTGATTATTATCAATACTGTAGGCCTACATGTATATAATCAGTTCAGCTGGAGTCAGAAAGACACAAAATAGGTTTAGGCCTACACCAGAATATTCTATGCATTTTAACCCGAACACGTGAAAGTAGGCCTTAGATTAAAGTAAATAGGGCCCGAGAATAAAAAGATTTAACCATTTTCAATAGGCCTACACTTGACACCTGGCCAATATTCATTTGATCTGCCCAGAGTTGTTGAAACTTGCAATGCAACGACTGTTATCGATCGCAAGTTGTTAAAGCGGTCATGTTCATGACTCAAGAGAGGTCTAAGGCTGGAATCACCAATATATGGATTATAGGCGGATTACACGGGAGTTTAATTACGGAATTAGCTAATTCTAAATCTTGTTTTAATGCGGCGGAGCGCGCGCAACCTGCGAGTCTGCTCACTAGAGGCTGCTTGGGGTCGTGGGTTCGATCCCCACTTGCACATCCCCGGGGTGTGCGAGCCTACTTGTACAACTCCCGTGTAATCGCGTAGCATTTTTGGAATAAGAACGGAATTGTGTCAAACTCCCGTGTAACCACTTATTCTAATTCCAGGAATTGGGAATTAGAATTCGCTAATTCCGGAATTAAACTCCCTTGTAATCGCCTATATTGCCTTTTAGAACTGTCTCGACTTGAAAAAATCCCCAGACAGGCTGAGGGTACATGATTTTTCTTTCCATTCAGAGGGAATCGAGAAATGACGTCATCATCAGAGCTTGTCCTGGGATTTTTCCAAGTGAAGACGTACAGCTCTAAGTCATTAGGCCTGGTGATTCCAGACAGAATAGCTGATTACACGGGAGTTTAATTCCGGCTAATTAGACTTCTAATTCCCAATTCCTGGAATTAGAATACGGGTAAGTGGTTACATGGAGTTTAGCACAATACCTGTTCTCATTCAAAAATGCTCGGCGATTACACGAGAGTTGTAGAAATGGAATTAAAAATAGGCGCGCATGCGCTGTAGCCACTTTCTACGATACTTCTTCTTCTTATATTAACACTTACAAGCCACATCGCCGACCGGGGAATCAATCTGTAGAACCAGAACAACACAACACCCAGGGGATGGTGCAATGGGGATCGAACCCACGACTGCGAGTAGCCTAGCCGTTAAAAAAAAACCAACATGGAGGTTGTATGCGCGCACCATTGCGCACATCCGGGACTACTTCCGGGATTTAAGTGTCGTCTGCTCGCTCAAAAAATAGTTAATTCTACCTGTTTCCGAGTGGAATATGAATTAAGAGTGGAGCTGGAATAAGAATTAATAACCAATCGGTTTCGCGGGAGTTGTTATCAGAATTAGAAGTGGAGTAGGAATTAGTTGCCGAATTAGCCGGAATTAAACTCCCGTGTAATCAGCTATAGTGGGCGTTTCCGGCCCGGTGCACGTGCGTGAATAGGCCTACTAAAAACGATACCCGGTACCTACATGTATTAGCATTAACAAGCCGAAATTGCTAACGAAGATAGGATAACGCCACTCGTGCTCTTGTAGGCCTAATCATTTTGCAAATAAACAAACCTTAGGTGGGGGTCAGTCGCCCTGCGATGAAAACAAGGTCAATTTGGAGCGAGAAATTAGCCGAAATAATTACATACACGCCTGCCGCCGATTTCAGATCGTCCGGATATTTGGTCGGAGCGCTCGGAGCAAATGACGTAATCGCCCGATCTTACATGGGCGCAAATTACTCCGTGCAAACCGAATGTCGCCATTCAACCACTTAATTATAAAATTGGTTTAGCCATTTGAAATTAAACCAGTGGTTAATTTTCATTCTTAACTACAAAAGTAGGCTGCGAAAATAATATTAACGATATTTTGTGCCGCAAACAAACCTCATGAGCCTTGCGAGAAGTTCCTCGCGCTCCCTCCGTCCGTCCTCGCCTCCTTTTGATGCGCTAAAGGGTTGCGCGCTCAAAGCGGCCGCGATTTCTGGCGTCGGTTCAGACGGCGCAAAAGCAGCGCAACATTATCGCGACGCGCTCGCCGATCGACGAAATTCGTTCGCAGCGATGGTAGCGACGATTATTTCTCGTTTTACGCGCGCGAAAACTTCACGACAAACGGCTGAAACCTGCAGAAATTGCACAGCTCCAAGCGACACCGCGAAAAGAACGTCCCGACATCTTTGTTTTTCTCGTTTAATGAAAAATAGGCGGAGCTTGATGACGCGACGCACGTGCGCGCATGCGCTCTACGATGTCACGTGGATCTGACGTCACTTATATCAAAATGGCGGCTTACAAGAATTATAAATTGGCGCGATTTTTGACAACAAATTCAGTTTGTTGTCAAAATCAGTGTTTTGTCAACAAATTAATTCATTTAATTTACAAAAAACATAAAAACGATTTGATAACCTGAATTAAGATAAATTAAATATCAATCTGTTTATTGAAAATTAAATTTCTTCAATATTCGCGCCAATTTAATCTTCTGGACGCTGCCGCCATTTTGTTTAATAATTAAATTCCTTTCATGGGGCTTAATTTAATCGAACGCCGCCATTTTGTTTAATTATTACATTTTTTAGTTCCATGGTTTCTCATTTTCTAATCTTAATTTAATCGATATTTATATCGATTAATTTAGACAAAAAAACAAGAAATGATGGAAAAAAAAATGCCCATTAAAACTAAAAACAAAATGCCATCCACAAATTCTTTTTTTTTTTTTTTGCAATTTTTTGTTGTTGTTTAAAAAACACACAAAAATTTCCCTTTGTTTAATAAAAAAACAAAGCAAAAAACCCGCACGCGTGCGACTGTCACTTAACAACACTATTAGTTCACTTGTATGTGTATTTATATTTATACATGTACAATTGTATATTTAAAATTGTCATAACTAAATGTTCCATATTGTTTGTTTTCGTGTATAAAAATGCAATAGTTCGTTGGAGTGAAGGTGGAGTAGTAGAGGAGGGGGAGTGGAGCGAAGTTCTAGAAGTCAAAAAGTCCGCGGCCATCTTGGAGAAAAAAATTTTTAAATTCCATATCGGTGTCGTCGTCGTCGGCGTTTTTATTTAGCGGCCATCTTATTATACTTTCAAGGTCATCATCTGACCTCTGAGGCAGAGTGAATCAGAACACAGTCAAAATTAAATTTAACAATATATCAAATTTGTGTGAGAAAGTGCAGCCAACACTTTAAATAATAAAAATTGTTGCAGTACTAAGTGCAGTTTCTGGAAGAAAGTGCAGAAATAAAAAACGCGCCCAAAAGGTTTCCCGCGAAATCTAGCTACATATAGCTTTCCATGCAGCCAATTTCGCGCGCGAATTCATCACATGATCTATTTGGACTCTTGATTCGTAACACTTTGCACCAATCAAATGGTAGAAAACCAGTTGTGTCGTCATAATTGGCCAGGAATTCGTTCGTTCGTTGACAACCGGAAACGCAAGGCAGCGATTTGGCATGCGATTTGGGGCGATTGCTCGTAGGCGGCTATGAGTAAAATCACACATCTCACTTAATCGCAAACGCAAAATCGCTGACTCGCGTTTCCGCCCGTAGGCATTATCCGTTTAGCGGTTATTACAACGCGAAAATTCAACAGTCATTCTTTGTAGTGTTGCGTACTTACCGCTATAGTCCTTAAGCCGGGAACACCGTTGAAAGACAACGCTCAAGCTTAAGATGAATATTACCACCAAAAATAACTGCTACACTACACTGCACTGCTCGGTAGCGGCTAGGCATTGTGAAATCTTCAACTTGAGCTTGAACGTCGTCTTTCAAGAAACGTTCACCGCTAACTTAGCGCTTAGGCATTCATATCCGCCCAAGCATCAGCTGACATAAATCAAAGGTGCACATTTTGATTTTCCCAATCAAACACGAATACAATCTTGATCGTTCCTTCTACTTGCATATACTGCACAGTGTACATGTACAATTTTATCGTACATGATTACATGCATGCTTTATATTGTAACAGAATATGCTACCAAGATTTAATCATTGAAACAGTGTGAATGAGCCTTCAGAAAGTTCAGACTTTTAAATAACGTATCTAAACCTTATGGAAAGCAAAAAAATGTAAAAAAAAATCACCCGCTAAATAAAAACAAGAGTAAATAACGATTGCGGATATTGTTGAAATTCTGAGATACACTAACCAGAATTTACTTTGATGGTGACGTCAGAAGATTAAATGCGTCACAAGTACATTATGAGTCGACTCGCGTCATACTTTTGTTATTAAAGATGACGCAGAAGGAAAATTGAAATTGAAATCTTGAACACGAATCTTGAATTTCGAAGTTAATTTCAAAACGTACATGAACAATGTTAGTTTCAAAAATACCAATCTTAAAATGCAAATCTCTAAAAAGGAAAGTAAATTTCAAATTGTACGAAGTTAACTTGGATAAGAACATATTAAAAAAAAATATGTCGGCCAGCAAGCTTAAATTTTTTCTGAAAAGTACAAACTTTGCTTAATGGCGAGGCAATTAGTCCACATGCTGCCCATAGTATAGTGATGACGTCACACTTGAACCAAATTAAACCACTTGAATAGTGTATCTCGGAGGCCAATATTTTGTACGGTAGCACAAATGGATGGAGAGAAAAAAAAACGTCAAAAATTGAAATAAAATGTGAAAAATTATATTGCGAGCACGAGTTATTAGTACATGTACACTGCAAAGTAGGAGGTGAACAACATAAAATGAGGAAACAATTAGGCCCTAGAGGAAAAAAGTCACAAACTTAATATACGATTTTTTTAGAAAGCAAGAAAGTATGTTTTTTTTTGTAGAAAAAAAGCTGCATGCAGATAAAACTTTAAAATTGTAAAAAAAATCTTTTTTGAATTAAAAATGAGCTGAAATTAAATATGAAAAAGAGGTGCCAGCGTTTACAGTAAAGTTAGACATGTACAAATTGTACAATGTACATGTACCGGTATACTTGTATTATGTAACACCCTGATACAATTATCTGTATTTTTATTGCATTTGTGGCCCATTATTTAACGATAGCCTAATGGCGCTCATACTTTATTTTGTTTCAAAAAAGGAAAAGAAAAAAAAAATTAAACTAAAAAAATGATCAAAAAAAAACTTTGCAAATGATCAATAAGTTTACAGAAGATTTTTTTCCACCGGAAACAATTTACAAAGTCACGTGCTTTAATGTTTTAAAACAACTCCTGACTTTTGTACAGAGTAGAGTGTAAATGACAAGTATAATAATCAATTAATCATTTACTTCAATTCATTTATTTTTTGATCAGCTGTGTTGCGTTTTTTTTTTGTTCGAGAGAAATAATATGAAAAAGTCGCAGGTTATTGTTGTTAGACTTACTTCTCTTTAGGGTTACACTCCAGTTGACAAGTTTGTAACACTCCCAAGTTCAGATGGAGTGACAATTAAACAATGCATAATAATTGTGTTTACAACTTTACAGTTAATCGAGGAATTTAGATTTAATAAAAATGGCGTGTTTGTATATTGCAATCGTTCTCAAGCAAAAAAAAAAATAATAATGATGACAAAATAATAATTAGGATTTGAGTGTGTTCTGCACTAAATCTGCACTCGTGCAGACTGCAATTGAGTCTACAGATTAGTGTAGATTTTGATGCCTACATCTAAGTGCAGTCTGCACTAGTGCAGAAAAGTAAAGGATGTACATGTACGTCTGTACGAAAAGGTGGAACAAGTTTTAAGGTTTAACTTATTTAAACTATATTTAAATTATTTACACCATTTATAAATTTAAATTTTAAATGACATTTATTTAGGCTGCACATTCGCAGCAGAAAGTAACGGCTCGTTCTTCGAAGATCCACTGTTCTCGAAACTCTGCTGGAACCCGCGAATTGTAGTCCTGATGATCGCTGCCAGCGCCATCTTGTTTAGGTCTAACATCCGTGGACGACGTACCGGACGGAACGATACACGAATCCTTGCGACGTCGAAGGATCTTCACGGTGAACGCCTTGGGTCGACACTGGAAGTGTCCGAACCAGCATTTCTCGCTCGTGCAGACGACAGACCGAAGAAACCTCGGGAAGTGATTCGGGCCCAGGTCCAACCATTCGATCTTCGAGTCGCACGCCCACGGGAAACCATTTTTGACGTTGCGCTTTGGACGTCGACCGATCGACCTCACGAACTTATCGGCGCTGGCATCAGCTGCATGTTGGTCTGCAGAGATCATTTGACAAAATATACGTGCGTTTTGTAGTTACTGTAAATAATTTGACATGCTTTAGTCTAGGCCTAGGCCTACTGCAAAATATGTCCAAAAAGACTACAAAATAGGCCTAAGTACAAAACTACAGGGGTCACTACAAAATAAGTAAGGCCATATGATCGATATCCTAAAAAAGTATGAAAAAGTACAAAATAAACTTCCGGAAGTTAATATTTTTTTTTTGAAAAAAAATAAATCTAAAACAAAAATAGGCCTATATATGTAGGCCCATAAGTGACACTAAATTTTAATTTCTTAAAGTTCAAGATAAACAGGAAGGAAATGCCTGTACGTCATAAAAGTCATTGGAAGCGCTGCCGCCATTTTGAAGAGTTAGAAAATTAAAAAAAATTCAAATCTTAAAAGTGGCTTTAAAGCCCGCATGGGGGCCTACCAAAAATTGAATTTGACCATGTATTTCCATCACCTTTTCTTGTGACATTCACATCAATGGTTCCCACAAGTTGCAACAGATAGCGCGCGCTAGGGCCTACTCACATTCGGTGCGCCATCTAGCGAGCGACTCGAACGACCATACACCATGTATTTTTGTAGGCATCAAATATTCAGCGCTATGAGCGAGGCAGTGCTCACTGCTAAATCACCACCCAGTTTTCCTTTAATGGCGGTTGCTCAATGTTAGCTCAATGAGAGCTAACAGAGGCAGACGACGATCATTTCCGCTTTACATGGTGTATACATGTATTTTGCCCATAAGGTATAAAATAGGAGAAGAATGTACATGGACATGTGGGAAAGATGGTTTCAAAAAGAAGTTCGATCTCACCAGGTGGCGCTGCGACCAGTATGGAGAGCTGGAAGTGACGTGGGGAAATGACGGAAAAATAGAGCGCATTCGCCGCACCATGTTTTGAGTGGCTTTACACGTGGTTCCGTCATGCACTTCCAAACGTCACTTCCGTTCGTGATTTTTACGCCACTTCGATCCAGCTCTCCATACTGGCCGCAGCGCCACCTGGTGACATGGAACATCTTTTTGAAACCAGATTTCAAATCTATTCCAATGCATTAAGAAACGTCTAGGTGCCTCCTTCTTCCTCCTCCCTGATTTTGTCCATCATGTTCAGCTATAAGTCTCACCTGCAGATCGTGAACCTTGGTGTCGCTGTCGTCGATAGTGATACCGGCGGCCATTTTGAATTTCCGAAGGCTGTGGCTGCTGCTGCTCGACCTGCTCAAATTCATCCGTTTTGAAGTGTTGTTGATGATGTTTTGGCACCACCAATTTGTGCTTGCTCGAGGACTTTGGACGTTGCAATGTTGACGTCGAAGTTGTTTTGTCCTGTATCATCGCACGGCCATGACCGATGACGTCACTGTCTTGGGAATTACGATCGGTATCCTCGTCATCGGCCATCGTGATCGTCATCTGCGCGGCCGGTTCGTCGTAAAGAAGCCTCGTGTAACCTTGGTGCACGTGAAAGGCGTCCACCTTACGTCGTTGGACGGCCGCGCCACCGTGCTGCCAACTCTGATCTGACGCCGTCTTCGAAGAATCGCCCGCTGGCGGAAACGGTACGTCGACACTCACTTCCGGCCTGACTTCCGCCATATATCGATGGTTGAAGGCTGGCCCCAGAATCTTGCGCAACAGTTCGCGAGGCACGCTCTGGCAGGGAACCTTATCGCTGCTGGTGGCGACATGCCGTCTGCTTCGATCACGCACTTTAACTGATCCAACTTGATCGTCGTACTCGGGCTGCTTATCGTCCAATGTCCATGTCCTGTTGTTGTTGTTGATGTTGCTGGAAGAAACGCGTATTCCAATTGGCCTGATTGTATTTGTCTCACTTGTTAGGACATCGTCAGCCATTGTGAACACCATCATCAGGTTCAAATTGAGCACGATGATGATGATGACAATCAACATTCCATCGAACCTCAAGGATGGCGTGCTCTTATGCATGACGCAATTAACTGGATCACATTAAAAAAAATGTAAAATCATTGCAGATTTGCAGGAATCAAGTGCACGATTGCAGGAATCAATTGAAGGACTACAGGAATCAATTTCTGTGTAGTTGTGACGTCACAATATGCAGTTTTTCTATTAAATGTTGGGATCCAGCTCAGGAAAGGACTTGTTGCATCGCACTGGCTTGCTTTGGACTTTCTTTGGCTTTGGTGTATTTTGTCACCATGCAATGCACGTACACCACTAAAAGGTTCAATCACGTGTGGAAATGGATAGCTCATGAAATTCGACCAACCGCTATCATCGCTGGCAATGACAATTACCAAACTGGTTAACAACTGTGCATGGCGGCTCAGAAGCATAAATCTGCAGAATGCTCATCGTCGATCGTCGACGTCGTCAGCAGCAGGAATATATATATATCAGATTAGCTTATTTTTTTGAGTCAAGGTTCATCTGGGACGTCCCACATTTAAGCCTAACTTAAGATCGCTAGCGAGACAACTCGGCATCATGCGCAGCTATAGTCACGTCGGTGAGTTTGAAAGGACCTCTTTCATCAAAAACTTTGGGGACTTCAGGGACACAAAGCTGCCAAAAAAATACAAGATTGATTGTTTTCCGTCGGAGTAGACGACAACGACCCTCTGCACTTAATTTTTTAAACTTAAAGGGGAAGCGACATCGATTTTTAAACAAAAACTCACCGTTCGTTCGATGAAGCACCTTATTTGACCGTATTAATTCCACCATAATATTTTTTGTTGATCCGCTATTTCATTTTCTTTACGCTGAAACAAACGCGCTTTCAACTTCTCTCATGGGAGGCGCCATTTTGAATATAGGGTTAACGAAGTCCCGGTTTTATTCCGTTATGGTCTACGATATCGAAGGCGCATGACGTGTACCTTGTGAGACACCGGAGAGTGTCACGTGTGACTAGAGTCACGTGGCGCATCCCGATGAAGCAGCACAGATCGTTTACCGGATGTGAAGATTACTCTACATATATTATTTCAAATAAATCCTACTAAATAGGCTTTTTTATTTCAAAAAAAAAATCTGAAATTACAAAAAACAAGTCGACCCGCATGCGAAAGAAGAGGGCAAATGCTGACCACCCTGATTGGTCTAGAAGCTAAGAACTTATTCAGGGATTGGGTGGAAGGGCGAAGCGGGAAAAATCTAAAGGGCGCAAAGTTCATGACTAATAAGCAGCATCAGGTTTTAATCTTGCCTGTTAATACCAAAAAAGATTTTGAAAAACTGAACGCGGACGGACAGACATCCGCTATTATTATATAGAGGACCAAGATATTATCTTTAAAATAAAGTGGTTTGTAAAACCTAACACTAAAAAAAATCAAATTACTGTCGCCTCCCCTTTAAAGCCGCAACCGACACTTTACTTTAGATGCGTGGATGGACAGTCGACACTGCACAATATAGGCCTACAATTAAACTATTATTTCGGTTTTCACCCCCTTTCTCTTAATTGTTCTTTTTCTTTTAGAAATTCTGCAAACAGGCCCCATCTTGCAGATTTTCAGGAACACCTCAACCTCGATCTCACTAAAAATGTAGAACTAACGTTCAGTTGCTAACTAGCCTTGTTACATTGTGCCAATTTCCGTCAAGACTGCCAAAATATTTCCAGGATTTCTAGGTCGTAGTAATTGGATTTCCGAGTGGGACGCACAAAAATAGTTAAGAAACCCTGGTTGGTGGAGAAATATAAATAAACTAGGCTACGTAGCTTAATCTTCCTGGTAAACTTAATTGAATTTTAGCTTCAATTACCTCCTAAAGACTAAACTCCTAAAGCCGCGTTTAGAGGCAAACTTAAAAATGCAAAACAAACTGTTTTTTACAGTTTTTTACTTTTCGGCTTGACCGTTTTCATGCAAGCTGAAACTTACGATTTAAAACCGACATCGATTTTTGAGGTTTTAATTTCAGTTTATAAAATGAAATTTACACTGAAAATCGATGTCGGTTTCAGTTAAGAGTAGCTGCAGATATTTCACAAATTCAGTTCGTGACGTCAGAGTAGACTTGACATATTTGCTCCTCCTCCTCCTCCTCCTCCATGATTCCGCCAATAGGTGATCACGGCGGCCATGTTTTATCGCGAAAATAACGCGTGATTCGATTTTTCCTCAGCTTGCCTCTAAACGGGAAATTACGAACTGAAACTGAAACTTGAAATTTAAGAGCAGAACCAAAAATTGTAAAACTGATTTTGAATTTCAGTTTCAGTTTCAGTTTTCAAAATGTAGTTCGCCTCTAAACGCGCACTTTAAAAGCGGTTCAAAAGCGAGCTTAAAACTGAAAAAATTCATACAGAAACCAAACCAAAATTCGGGTTTGCAAAATTCAGTTTCAGTTTTGTATTTTTCCGCTGCAGATTTTCCACCGTTTACGACGTTTGCAGACGAAACATAAATTTCGGTTAGACATGACCCACATCAGTGAGATTTTAGACATCCTTCGGAGTCATCGTTATTTCACGGCTAAAATATCGATATTCTGAATCCTCACTTCTCATTGGCTTGATTGAGTGACGTCATGAACCTGAGTTTTGTATCAGAAGATTACGAAGATTCTACCTGAGACAGAATCTGAAAGCAAAAACTGTTTTGCGTTCAATTAGTCAGTTTCTGCTTTACAAATATTTCGGTTTCAGGTTTCATTTGATTGGTGAAACGGAAATTTGTAAAGCCGAAACTGGAATTTTTTTCCGCTTTTGCGTTCTCTTCATCTGACACACTTTATTATTGATTTGTTGGATCTCTGTTTATGCAATGTACGTACTCTAGCAGTTCTAGGACTATTTATGATTTATGACCTGTTTTTCATTTTTCTTTTTCTTAATCCTGTATTTGATCGGTTTTCTGAAACTTTAAACGCACTTAAAAGGATTCTGTAAAATGTTTCTGTCAAGATAGCGCGGCCAAGCTGGGCCAAATTTCTCAATGTTGTTTGGACATTAGGTCTATAGGGCGCTACTGGCTCACTGTAAACATCGACAGCTTAATAGTTCCCGGACGTGATGCTCAAGCACCCACGCAGTTCTTGTTACATCACGTAGGCCTATTCAACACGTTCTTTGAACCGCGTTAACACATATGCAGGGACGTCATATGAAGTCAAGTTATTGATCTTTGCTAAGGATCAAATAAGGACGATATAAGCATGTATACTTGTATAGGCCTATAATATAATATACATTGTACAAGTATAGATGCATGTATAAATTAAGTTCAAATTAAATATAGTCGTGTTTGCAATGCATTATCAGACATAATACTTAATAACAGACTATGAAATAGCGTAAAGGTCTAGTTATATTCTGTTTTTCTACATTTGGTCTCAGGCCTGAATTTTAAACATGATAATGATAATGATAGGATTTTGGGGTCAACAGTTCCTGTGGACTCAATTACAGACCCCTAGGCCCTAGCAGAACCAAGGGACAAGACAAACACCCAAGGGATACAGGAAGGAATCGTACCCCTAACCCCCAGTGGTCAGGAGTAGAAGCGAGCTCTAACCAACTGAGCCACGGGAGCCAACATTGATGTAAACAACTAAACATTCATGTAATCCCGTTGCCTGGTAACAATTCGCCCGGAGGTTCGAGGTTTCCTCTGCGCCACAAAATGGCGGCCTCTCTTTCAATGACCTTTATGGCGTAATGATCAAAATTCCTTCCGGTTATGTGTTTACACCATACAAGGCGCCAGAGCCGCTTTGTGGCCAAGCGCCTGGTAGTCGGGCGTCTCTGCACACTACTCTCACAGACTAAGTCACAGTCCCTCTCACTGAGAGGGCCCGTGGCTTAGTCTGCGAGAGTAGAGCGTTTCAAGCGTCGCTGGGGACCCCCCATGATCTAAGAAATGATGGATGGGATCGTCCGGATGGGGGAGCTTCGCCTGGTGTAGCCTACATGCATATAAACCCGAATATCAGCGTCGTCTGCTATCCGCCATTAAAATTAAACCTTACTCGTTGAGTCAACATTCAATCTATTGATCAGCTGTCATGAAAGGTAAACATGGTCGCGATTTAACATTTGAGAGCCGCAGCGCTCCTATAGTGGCGGAAATGAGAAGCCTAAAAATATATGGTAGGCATGCTGCTACAAATATAATTAAGCCCAGTTATTAGGTATTTCAATGCAAGCTAAGTTATCAAATTTGTTATATTCGTAGGCCTATGCTGACTATGCCCAAATCTATATATTGGTCATGCATAGGCAAAGATGGAAAGCTGTGGTCATTTTATGCCACAATGCGTTTTTTTTTTCTCAAGAGTTTATAGTTTTAGCACCTTAAAGGCGAAAAATATTTTCCTTTTCCAATAAAGGCATACCGATACAAAAGAAACATAGTCAGGTATATCACAATACTGTGTCACACAAGCCTGTTTCTTGTCATAAACTTGCAATTGTGTGTTTGTGACGTAACTTGGTAATAGCCCATGCTTGAATTCTATAGTTATACGTGTTATAACAATTAGCTATAGGCCTACTCGTAGTATTTTAGTGATAGCATGGTATAGGGAGGTGATGATAGCTTAGCTTTTTTCTTAAGTAAAATATATGGCACTGATGATTAGTTTTCTTTCTAAATGAACCCCCCTTATTTAAGGGTGGGTGACCCCGACACGAAGACGCGGTGTTCATCCAAAACACACCTTCTTATAGTAG
Source organism: Polyzonium germanicum (assembly GCA_034700265.1). Lineage (NCBI taxonomy): Eukaryota > Metazoa > Arthropoda > Diplopoda > Polyzoniida > Polyzoniidae > Polyzonium > Polyzonium germanicum. The sequence continues at coordinate 25,051 of JAQIYI010000185.1, forward strand.
GCTATTGAGTCCTTGCGCCCTTACAGATCACAATCATCCAGGAATCATCCCTATGTTCCCAATTTTCCGCCCCACTCACGTCTCCCCGTGGGATTTAGTAGCTGACCATTCTACGACTCCTTTAAGTCCATTTTAAGCTACAGTAGAATTCCTGCAACGACCTGCAAGTCTGGAACGAACAAATTCAACCTATTGTATATGTCGTTATTTTTTTATATATTAAAGGGGAGTTGCCACCGATTTAAAAAAAAACTCACCGTTCGTTCGATGAAGCACCTTTATTCGACGATGTATTCCACGATAATATTTATTTTATCTCGTTCTTTTCATTTTCTAAGCTGAATCAAACGCGATTTCATCTTCTCTCACGGGAGGCGCCATTTTGAATCTCGATTACCCGAAGGCCCTTTTTAATTTCATGAATGTCTTATGGTACATGTATGGCATTTTCAGATTTGTCGTCTCCATTACAAAGTTTAACATCTTCTATCTGAGCATTAAGGCTGGTTCAGAGGCAAGCAGAAAATTGAAAAACTGAACCTGAAACCGAAACCAAATTCAGCTTTACAAAATTCAGGTTCAGCTAATTATAGTTTTCAGCTTCAGTTTCCACTTCTGTTCAACATCGGTGAGATTTTAGACATCCTTCGGAGGCATCGGTGTTTCCCACTAAAATATCGACTTCTCATTGACTGATAAGACGTCACGTGTGAGTGACGTCATGAACCTGAGTTTTGCCACGAAGCTTCCGAGAAGCTCTTTGGCGCGCAATATGTTTAGAGAAAAATCGCTTTTTAAAACTGTC
>JAQIYI010000186.1:0-25772 GCA_034700265.1 Polyzonium germanicum
CCGCAAGGTGGCGTATGCACCTGCTCTTCGCTAAGCGAGACACCCTCCTCACTACTGAAACCGGTTTGAGTTTCCAGGCCTGTATGTAAGACCGTGCATTCAAGTCTGCTAGTTATGCGCTCGCTCCAACAGATGGCGCTCTGTCTCATGGGCAACATTCAAGGCATTCGGATTACTCTGAGTGAATAGAAACTCAATCTGGGCCAATGAACTACTCCGATTAATCCGGTTCGAACGGATCCAGCTCTTTCCGTTCTCACTCATAGAGAAGAATTTCAACACGGATTACTCAGAGTGATCCGAGTGAATAGAAAAACTTCCAACGTAAGTGAATTTAGTGTAACGTTGTGAACAACAAGTGAAGTGCAGGTGGAAAAAAGCCATGCGAATTCTCAAGAAAATCGCGAATTCAGTCCAAAAAAGTGAGTTTAATCTTTATCCGTGTGTGCGAAATTCGACTCCGTCCAGTGTTCAAGCGTCCGATCGTCGACCTGACCAAATTATTTGACGTGAATCGCCGGCACATCGTCGTTTTGCTACGGTACAGTAATGGCGGTAGGCCTACGAGAGTAACGAGACGCATTGTTTCAATTATATTTCTAATTTAATTATTTCGAGCGTCCGAGGGGGCCCCTAAGCTAGGCCATTGGACGCTGTGTGTATGGGCCTAGTGGCCCCACGCTCCGCTTTGTAGTCCTTAGGGCCCCACAGTGCTTGAGTGGGCCCCTGGTTAAAGCACGTGCCAATGTTAGCCAAGGGTCACGTGCTTTGCCAGGGGGCCGCCGGCGGCCACCCAATCACTCACTTTTGAGCGTTGCTCCGATTAATTCCTGAATTGGCCCTTGGCCTGTTTGTCCCTTGGTTCTGTTGGTCTTAGCTTGGTCCTGTCATTGGCTCTATTGAGATCTGTTGCCTGTGGGAACGTATCTTGAACGCGGCTTGAGTGTATTACCAGAGAATCTCATTAGAATTAGGGCTCGGATCACTAATCACTTTTAAGACCTGTCTCGACTTGAAAAGAATGGAGAAATAACGTCATCAGAGCCTGTCTAGGGATTTGTTCAAGCCAGGCAGCTAAAAGTCATTAGCGATTCGAGGCTGCTTTAATTCCTTACAGCCCTAATCCGTAGAGGCCAGATACCAACCATAGGCTCGTATTGCTAAGCACAAGCTTGAGCTCGTCTTACTCAAGACAGCTGCGTTTTGCACGTGAGAATTTCCATCGCACTCTTATTATCCATCGCACGTGCATTCTCAAGATCACCTCGAGAATGCATGTGTAAGGATAATGGAATGGAATTTCTCACGTGCAAACTAAGGCTGCCTTGAGGGAGACGCGCTCAAGTCTGTGCATGATAGTGGGCCTAAGACCAGAAGCTGGGGAACGGCGCCGCAATTAAGACCAAGCTAATGTAGAAAGAAACGGAAGATGGCCGCCAAACTAATAATTTATCGTCAGTCGTCGCAATGGTGGCCTAGCTGCCACGCAAGACATTTTACGATAATTTCTTGTAAGCAAAACCGCCATCATCCATACCCCCTCAGACTCGGAAGCAAAGATGTTGCTTCAGTGAGGAATGTGACAAGCTAAATAGACGCATAAATATCGCACTGCCTTTGCCATGACTACGCGTACGCTTTGAGCAGAAAAATCGTTTCGTTTGAGTTAGGGGTGTCGACTAGGTAGCCCGTTTGGACCATGTGAAATAGTTTCGAGCTTAAATCGGGCGCAACGAAACGGATGCTTGGCTTTGTCACGCCCACTCAGACGGCGACGACCATTTCCACGGTCCCAAATAACGAGCGCAAGTGGGTCTACGCTTAAGTACCGAGATCTCGAGGGAGTAATTATAGGAGATGTCGGTTGCCGACTATTAAAAATAAGTCAAAACATTAGTCAAAGTGAGTCGCCAGCGTCTGTCCTCATAAACAACTAGGCCTACGATGAAACTAAAAATAAAATAAATTAATTTATCTAAATATGAAATAAAATAAACAGCCTAAATATTGGCCAAATGACATTTAAAATGGACCTAAAATGAAATATTGGCTCAATAAAAATAGTTTAAAAATAAAACTAAAATAGGCCCACCTACATTTTGGCATAATACAAGAAAGAGGCTCATAAAGTTCAAAATAATTACAGCAAAAAATAAGAGAAAATAAATGAAAGGGGCCTAGGCCTATAAATATTAAAATAAAAATTGAATTACCGGTATTCAAATAATTTTAATTGAATTGTCTTAAATCTTATGAAAATCTACGCAATTTCCATTGTGCGTTTCAATTGCCAAGTTTCAACACACTATTAATGAATCCCAAGTTGGGATTTCGTCAAAAACGAAGCATAAAATATTAAAATAATGAATTGCAAGTCGAACACCGACTGTTTGTCAACAGGGAACAAGTATTTGCCTAATACCAAACTACAGGCATAGGTTTACAGATTTTTCAGTCGATCGAAAAATACGATTGAACTTTTGAACGTACTTTTCACTTTGTGGCGAGATTATAGAACCTTAAATCTATCAATTTACAAAACACGAATAACATGCTAGCTTACGCGTCTTTCTTACACAATGTAATAATTTGAGGCTGCACATTCTCGCCGCTAGGAGCGCTGCTCGCGGGCGCCCAGTTCCCATTAATGGCGGCTGCGCAATTCCATTTAAAGTGCGGCTATCAGACGACGCTCATTTGCAGGTTTACATGGTGCCTGGGTGTACTTACGATCCGGCAAGGGACATCATCGGAGTGGTGAGTGGGGCGTGGTGATGGTGCATGCCGTAGTCGTGAGCGGCAGCTGCTGCGGCCGCAGCTCGTAATCTCAAGCTTTCCAAGTTGCCGTAGGAGTAGCCAGTGGCTGACGATGAGGATGAGGCGGAGACGGTTGATGCCGGTGAAGACGTGGCCACGACCGCTGACGTCGAGTAGCCGCAGCCATTGACCGAATGACCGCTTTTCCACGCGCCATATCCAAAATCTGGATTGAGGGCGCCACCCTGCATGGGACTAAGGACCGCGGATCGTCCGTTGGCGGCGGCCGCTTCGGCGCTGCTCATCAACGGACCTTGATGGCATGATCCTCCGAACTCTGGTCGGCTCGGCCTGTTGTACGTCGACGTCGCATTGGTCGTCGTCGTCGGTGTTCGCTGAGCCAGAATGCTGCGTTCGTTGCGCCTGAATTTAGCCCTTCTGTTTTGGAACCAGACCTTAAGTGAATATAAACAATCGTACATAAGTTTACGTTGGTACCAATAAAAAGTATGGTGTGGATAAGGAAAACTTGAACGCGACTTGAAACCTGTCAAGGTAGGATCAAGTGGCGATCAAGTTTTCCTTAGGCATATTTTAGGCGCCATAAATCCCTTATGGACCCCTTAGTTCCTTAGGGGCCCCTCTATGGCCTCTTAGGGGATACCTTTTCAGCACCCTTCGGGACCTCTTCGGCCACAAAGGTATCCCTAAAGGATTAAGTACAAGGCAGCTATGCCACCAATTTATTTAATGTTAATAGAATGACAGGGATACCCTTAGGACCATCCTTAGGGATAGTTGTCCTTTAGGTAACCCGTTGTCCCTTACGGACCCCTTAGGGGATACCCATAGGAACTCTTTGCCGCTGGTGGAGAGTTAGTTTGCGATATAATAAAATGGCTGACAAAGGACATAACTTTTGGCGTCGGAAGGAACTTTGAGGCGTCGCAATGAACTAGAGGCGAGTGCTCGAGTGGAGCCTTGACGAGAGACGTCAATTGGTTTCCCGATTGTCGCTCGGCTTTGGCACAGTCAACAACCACTCGGTGCCTCCATTACGCGCGCCAAAACAACGACGAATCCGACTAAGCGGCTAAACGGATGTGACATCCGCACTCATCTGACACACGGGCAGACGTGCTCCGTCGAGGACTCATTTTCACCACGCGGCTCGTCGTCTTAATTTCCCCGTAAATTCTTCAGTCAGAAAAGCTGAATCTTCCCAAGTGAAAGCGATCTCGGGTGCGCGCAACTGTTTTTTGGCTGCGTGGGTCCTTTGCGCTGTCGACGTCAGCGCTTTTTGCGCCCGGCCTTCAACGAGACGCGCCGCTTGATTCAAAGTGACACTTGCGCACTACTCAAAGTCTCAAACTAATTTTCTGGCGGAGAAAAAATGTCATTTCAATTTGGAAAGAGCGAAAGAAAAACGCAACTCAGGACTGAAGACATAGTTTAGCAGCTGCTCTTCAATTACGCTTTGCGCACAACGAAAAAGAAGGACAGAAAGAAAAATGCAAGTTGCGCCAAGCTCTTGAGTCCTGAAAGGGTCAACTTGATATCCAAGATAGCTTGTTCCCAAGGGTTATAAGGAAAACATGCGCGCCACTTGGCTCCGACTTGCCAATCTTAATTCTGTGGAGTTAAGACAGACTCGAGTCGCGTTCAAGCCATCCTTATAACCACCTGGGGATGCCAACTCGCCTTCCAAAAAAGTTAAAAATAACTCAAGCTGTGCAGTGGGCCAGCTAGCATTAGCCAGTGTATTAAGTTAATCCACTGGTTACATGTAATACTATTAACCAACACAGTTGTTGAGTAGGACCTATGGGACGCTATCACGTACCTGCACTCTTGCTTCGGATAGGTTGACACGCCTTGCGAGCTCTTCTCGAACAAAGGCATCCGGGTAATGCGTCCTAATTAAGGCATGTGATTAAGGTTCATGTAACATGTTCATGTAATTAGCATGGTAAAGCGGGACATTCAATTATATTTGACGCACCTTTCGAACACACGTTCCAAGGCGTTCAGCTGCGAACTGGTGAACGTGGTGCGATTTCGCCGTGGTTTATGCGACCGTTTGGGCGACCGCGACGTGTCGCTGTTCGCATGCGTCATGCTTCCACTGTCATCGTTGTTGCTCTTGTTGTCTCCCTTAATGCCGACAGGCTCCAATCCGTCCATTGCACCTTCGTCTTGAAAATAAACAAGACGAGGGGCCGCATGAATAAAGGTGAAGCATAAGCTAATGCTATGGCTCCAAGATAAAGTAGCCACTTTTGCTTAAGAATATGCTAGATACCATATGAATAAAGGCAAGGAAATACTTGCAATCTGTAGCAAATACTTGATATCTTTCAAGCCAACTTATTCCATGTTCTTCTACGGAGATTGGTGGCTGAGCTGAACTAAGTTAGGCAGGCAAGCCTCCCGAGACGGCTTCGGTGTACTGAATACACGTGTACTTTTGAAATACTGATTTTTATTCATACGGCCCATTGTCTCAAGATCTGACTTGGCCAACACTTCTCGAGTCTAGGCGCGTTTCAAGCTGTCAAGCTGGGGGATCAAACTTTGCATGATTCTGATTTGCTATTGACCTTGAGGTTGGTATCCCTAAAGGCTATAGGCCTTGAGACTGGCTAACTCCATAGGATTACATTCGAAAGACAGCCCTCAAGGATGCCAACCTGAAGATCGTGCAGCCTCTCAATTGCATTTTAAGGTTGGTATCAGTAAACGTTATATAAGCAAAACTTGAGCGCGATTTGAGACTGTCACCTCCATAGGATTGCATTGGAAAGACGGCGGTCTTAAGTCGCGTTAAGTTTTACTTGTAACCCTTTGAGAAACAAACCTTAGTTTTAGACCTTGGAGTCCTTTGTGCAAGGTATGCACAAAGTAAAAAGGGCCCCGAATTATCTCAAGAAAGTAGTCTTCAGGCTACATTAGATTATTCTGCGGCCCCATATCACTGAGACTAGTGTCACTACTGATGGCCTCAAGCCGGGCCTGCATGGCGCTTGTTCGGCTTCTCTCAATCTCACCCAGGTTCTTCAAATTAGAAAAACCTCCAATCTTGTTCATGGGTCAATGGCCAGCTTCCGATTGCGATGGCCAGTTCGAAATGGACGGGATCACGTTACGCCATTTTAAGAAGAAAAAAACGAAGTCAACTAATGAACTTCGGTAGTAGGACGTAAAGCGATAGGCCTATTCGGGGCCCTTGCATCACGCAGATGACGCTCGCCAGGAAGGCCTTAGAGGTCCCGTGTCCACCGTCCACTTGGCCCAATTTGATTGATCATCCACACGCGTCAATCACTTTCTCTCGCGTAATTGATTCCGCTAAAAGAAGTTTGTTTTTCAATATTTAGGCCTAGAAAAAATATGAAAAAAACTAAAACAGAAAAACATTGATTTCGTCATGACTGCGGTTCGCGACCTCTCGAACCGCGGCCAATTAAGATGGAGAAACATTATTTTTTTGCCCATAGTCTGAACTCTGCAACTACAATGATGAAGTTTCCACTTTTTTATGCGACCATAGTTGAATTTTGAACTTTAATCGTCGCAGTTTTATGAACTCAATTCAACTGATTGACGAAATGGTTTTTTTTTAAATATTTGTTTGTTTCAGACTTACGCGTCTAAAGACTTATCGATAAATAGGCCTAAATAACATTTGAGTTTTTCTGATGAAAAAAGTTCAACTTTCGTATATTCGGACCTAAAAAGCGCCGAGCCGTGCTCCAATTTAGGTTGCAACGCGACTAGCGCGCAGTCGCCTAGTTGGCGCGTGTACGCGCTGCGCGCGCGATAGTAAGAATATGTGACTCACTTGGGTAGCGTTTCGTTCTTGCACTTGGTGCTACTAGCCTATGATGATATACATTATTTTGTACATTTGTACCTTCGCTTTTCTCGGTGTCCGGAGATCCGATCGAGCTGGGCCGTCGTCCGTCCACGTGACCGTTGCGCCGACAGACGTCCACGTTCTGATTAACGTCGGACGTCAAATTCACTTGTGCGGCGGTCACACCGACGACGACAACACCGGCCGCTGCCTCGTCTTCCTCCTCCTCCTCTTCTTCTTCCTCCTCCTCCTCCTCTTCTTCCTCTTCCGGGTCATCGTCGTCATCTTCAATGTCCGGCTGACCGAACTGAAGCATCGGATAGTTGGGCCGAGAAGCCGAGGCCGGGAAGTGCGGCGACGCCGAGGTCGCCGTCGACTCTTGAAGGTTCAGAAGACGACTCACTGTGAAGCACTTGTTATTCTCCATGTAGGCGGCTGCTTGATGATGATGATTGTGATGATGATGATGATGATGATGAAGGGCTTGATGACCACCGTTGTTGGACATTAGCAGGGGATGATGCTGCAGCTGCGACGACGTGGACATCGTGTCCGGGAAACTTGGACAAGCAACTGGCGGCAGGTTCATGGCGAGGTAGCTCATGATCGTTTAAGTTCAGGGCTAAATGGACAACTGCAAAATAGTAATTACGTCAATGGGGATCGTCTATCCTAATGTTTTCAATTCAAGTTTTTGTACCCGAGAAGCGATGGGAAAAATCATTTTTTGTCCTAGACAGACATTTGCATAACAATTTTATAATTGTTTTTCATGTTTTTTGTTGCATTTTTATCAGCTTTTTTCCACTTTTCAAGTTGGACAAAGCAAGAGAACCTTTTAAGGCGTCTGTAGGTATTTTGAACAACAATTGTATTATTGACCGAGCGAGCGAAGCAAGCGAGAAAATAATTTTATTGGATAATTTCTAGGTACATTTTTGACAATTTTTTCGCTTCTCAGCCATATTTGGTGCTTTTGACACTCTTTTAAATATTTCAAGACACTCTTAAATGTTTCGGACTCAAAACAAATGTTTTTTTTGGAAATTTGAAAAACGAAACAATTGGGTAAATTTCTCACCAAGGGGGAACTTTCCTCGCCCTGGAGTCAATGATTTCAAAAATCAGAATTGTAAAATAAAAATGTAGCTAACCTGGTCCATGCTCTCAGGTGTACACAAGGTGTTAAGGGCGCCAATGAAGAAGTATCAACTGAGTCCGCCGATGACCACTTGCAGAAGCTGCGACTTGGCGTTGTCCACCATATGTTTGCTACACTGTGACTGCCACCACGACGGTGGGACGTTTGAGACTGAAGTTGGACTTCCGAGTTGCAACTTGCAGTGCTCCGGCTAACTGAGTTCACCAAAGCAAACGTGACAATCGTGGAGTCGACGACGTACAAGTCTCATGAGCATATGCTAGGACGAATCTCGTGATTGGTCCATTTACTTTTACCATTTCTTGTTCATGACGATCGTCGTCTTGACTTTCCTTCTGCTCCAGCTTCCCTCTTCAGGGAGGAAAAAGCGTCTCGGGTTTCTCTGAAAGGCAAACATGCTCTGGAAAAAGAAACCGCTCGGCTCTCCATATATCTCTTATCTGCCAGATTTATCGCCGTTTAAGAGGATGTACTCGCGAGGAGACGCAAAGTTTGCATATCTCTGCTCAGGAGGAATGAACACAAACAGATCATCCCCAGCTCCGCTCTCGACCAACGACGATGACGGCGGCGCGATCGTCTTTGAGACTTCGTTTGTCATCAGCCAGACGGCGAGGGCCAGAACAAGCGGGCTATACCTGTCAGTTAATCTCCACCCGCGCCCAATTGGGCGCCGAGTCTACAAAAGAACAAGTGAACAGGATGTTGAGAACCAGATAAATATCGCGTTGATCATGTGACCAGATAACACGACGGGCATAACCTGCGTGAATGATTGCCACGCGCGCCAATTTGGGCGCGTCGCATGAAATCATTTTTCATTGTTTTATTAGTCAACTAGTGGATAATTACAAAGAAATTGACCCTCACAATCATGAACGAAAGCAGACGATAAGTATGCAAAAAAATGGACCGCCTTGTGAAACACGTATAGCTGATCCGCGCCCAACTGGGCGTGTGTAAACGCTTTCCATTTCGATAGCAGCACGTGTCATCAAATCTTATGCACGGTGTACGCCTTGTAATGAGCTTCGTCTGCTATCCGCCATTACAAGTAAACATTGCATCGACATCGAGCAGCCGCCATGAAAGAGAAACCGGGTCCCGATTTAGCATTGGGCGCCGCAGCGCTCCAAGTGGTGAAAATGTGAAGCGTTTAAAATCTTACGTGGTGTCTTAGTTTGTGTGAATTACCAGGCAATATAAGCTGCACCGTTTGTAAGCACTTGTTTGTCAAAACGATCGTTAAATTTATAGTTTTGATTTGATTCCAAGGCGATAATTAAATTTGTCACAAACATTTGATTTCGAAACTATAGTTAAATTTGTAATAGAAATGTGATTTTAAAAAGGACTTTGGCAACAATGAGTAGGCGACGGACTTCCAAAAGCCTAGTTTCTGTACCTGTAGCGGCCACTGTACCTCGGCTCTCGATCGCGATCTCGATCAGATTCGCGAATTCGATCAGATTCTCGATTTCGATCAGACTCGCGATTTCGATCAGATTCTCGATCACGATCTCGATCTCGTTCCCGATCCCGATCTCGTTCACGATCTCGATCACTACGATCTCGATCACGATCTCGCTCCGCATCTCGGTCCTCTTCGAACGACGTGACGTTGCTGTGAGCGCAGCAGCCTTGCGATCGCGCCATGCCGTTGACGTCGCGGTGCCAATCGACGCAGCATCGACCGCCGCCTTTGCGCACGATGCAGTGTCGGTTGGCCGTGCATCGAATGATCTGCGTGCGATCGTCCAAGTATGTCACTTCCACGCACCGGTACTCCTCGGGACACTGCGGCGACCGCCGCTCAACTGAAAGCCGCCATCATGTCCATTGTAAATTCCCCCGACAGATTCAAGTAGTGAGAGAAATGCACTTGCACTTGCCTCGGTGTGTGAACGACGTTCCGGAATTCTGGCCGCCCACTTCCGCTTCCGTTTTGGCCATCAGCAGGACGATCATGACCGTGCTCATAGTTTCAATATGCAACATTGTTGGTGGAATGTGTCTCTGCAAAAATTGAGAAGGAAAAGCCAAATTGAACTTGGAGTCAAGACTATAATCTGCCTTCATAACTGCTAAAGCTGTCTTGAATCGGGACTACTCTTGAGAGTTGCACTAATGATTCAAGCCAATTAAGCAAATGCTAAAACAGTAAAATGTCCATTGTGAAAGCCCGATACACTTGGCACCCACCTTGAAGCTCGATGTGTCCAAGTGTCCGGACTAATGCCAAACGCGGCACCCAATTGGTTCCTTGTCAGAGGAGGTTGCGGCGTTTATCTGTCGCACAGCATCGCACCGTGGTTGCCTATATAGACTACGTCGCGTCGAGCGACACCTGCAAACGTCGACTGTAAATCACAACTGTCTATGAAGACCATAAAAACGCAATAAATGTGACACAATCTGTATTCCGGATAGCTATATTTGTTTATGAGAAATGCTTAATGGCCGCCATAACAGTGGATACGATACATTAATGAAACAGAACGGACGTTAGTACAATAACAAGGCGATCGGTAATGTTGTATCGCTAAAGGGTGTTACTCAAGTGTTACTCAAACGCGCAATTCACGTCTAGTCAGCTAAAGCGGCGTTCACATGCGAGCGAACCTCGACGAACTAGCGAATTTGTAGCGAATTATGACGTCACAAGTGAATTTCCGCAATTTGATTGGTCAAAACTGTAACGAACAGAGTTCAACGGGACGAATTCGCGTGAAATTCGCTGCAAGCACATTGCATAACATATCTGGTTTAGGGCGCATTCACAAGGCAGCGATTTATCGCGTTTAGCGATTTTTCCAATTGAATAAAGTCGCTAGTCGTGCCAAATCGCACGCTAAATAGCTGCCTTGCGTTAGATGATTGACGCGTGGTAGCGTAGCGCACAGTGAAGCCTGCTATGGCGTCATGAAACATCCATGCGTGGACCGCGTGATGGCGTTTCATGACGTCCTATCGTGCTTTCACATACGCTGCGCGCAGAACCCGAATTAAATGGCAACAATAACATGGGAAGAATAGAAAAAACGGTTGAAGCAGTCAGGTCGTCCTCGCGACGTCTTTGTCGTCGTCCACCTCGAGTGGTGCGTCTTCGTCGTCCTTCTTGTTCCACTTGCGACGACGCTTTTCGCCCCACCAAGAAGGCTTATGTTTGCCGTGACGTTTCCGATGACGACGGACGCAGCATCCTTTGCTGCCTTCCTTCGAGTTCTTCCAGAACTTGCAGCAGCGACCGCCGCCTCTCGACCAGCAATGCTCGTCCTTGGAGCAGCGGACGGTCGACCACTTGTCGCCCAAGTAGACCACCAGGTTGCATTTGGAGCTCGAGGGACACTGATGGATCAGCGACCGTCGGTCCACCTCCACCGCTATAGTGACAACGTCGTCGTTGTAAGAATTCAAATAAAAATTAGCAAGACTAGGCGAGTAATGCGACTAATTGCAACTAAATGACCCCACGCTAGTGCAATTCTGTATCGAGTTTGCTACTTGTCCTTCGCTCGTTCGGACAGTTAAACGTATCAAGGTTGTGGACTTGGGCATACTTTACAAGGACTTGAGACTTACGTTGGTGGTCGACGACTCCCAGAGCGTTGATGGGCAAGTCGTCGTCCGCTGTCGCAGCGACCATCGTGGCAACGACCATGGCCGCGACCACGCTGAAAAACCGTTTCATCTCGCAGTGAACTCGAAAAATAATTGTCTGCCTCGCTCATTCGCACTGTGCATTTATACCATATTTGTACCGACTTGAAAAAGCTGGATACGTCTATAGGGGGGTCAATGGGCGGATTAATCGTATTCAAGTTAATCCTTTTCGTGCATCTGTCCAAACATGTTTAGCCATTCGGGTTGATTGAACGCTTCTGAATCAGCATTGTATTAGTTGCATAACTTGACAATGTTTGCATTATGAGGCCGCCTAATTCGAGCTGCGTGGTTTGGGCATGCAATCGGGGCTATTTTCTTTGTTGTCGATATTGTTCAAGCTGAATATTTAAGCTCTTCTGTTTTCTTCAATGGACAAATATAGGGAGCCAATTGTGCCCTTCTTCCGCAACACTTGTTACAATTCAATTAGAATTAGAATGGGGAATGTTTAGCGAGAGATGAGCCAGCAGATGGCGCTCCTGGCAGCGCCTTGACAAACATCCGGCAAATCTTGTGCCAACGCAAGCCATGTTGTTTGGAAACTGCAGAAACATTTCGGAAATTCAACTAAGTTGGATCCAACTTTTAATTCAGTATGCACCATATATAATATTTGCTAGGCTTCCCATTTTCGCGGCGCAATATTCATTCAGTGCCAAAGTTTACTTTTAATGGTGGATAGCAGTACGATAGGATGTGAGCACCAGCATCAGTATGATGTTGATTGTTTTCACAAGCAACCAGTTCCTGGTTCAATCGTACTCTCAACACGCACTGAGGCTTTGCAATTTGCACACCGGGCACAGCCTGAGGTGTACATTTCACCAGCACACAAATCATTATTGACGATTGTCGAGCGGAATAAATGTCACAATTTCTATTTTCGACATGTAACAACAGTGTGTTGCGTTTATTTCAGTTTTATTAACGGCGTTTTAGCGACCATATAATTTCTCAAAATAACAGAACGGAAAGAATAACAGCAGGTGAACATGCATGTATTTGGACGGCTTATTTGCCATTTCCATCCAACTAAAGGGGAAGTGCAATATAACTCCTAAAAGGAGTATCGTTTTGACACTTCCCCTTTAATGGGAAACGTCAGTTCCGCCTCAAAATCTCTATACAAATAGCAGTCTTTCTAATAAAAGGTAATCAAAGTGACATTACTATGGGCAAGATACATGGCAATAAACGGGAAACGTGTTAATACGGGCGCGAACAAACAAAGACAGTGACGTGCCCATGCCACGTTGACGGTGGTTGCTGGCTCTCAAAGGGCTAATCAAGACCCGCTTGAAAAATCGGTCTCCTGATGAATTTTGTGAAAATATTGCCATAGGTAATTAAATCGAGTAACTATCCTCCTAACAGATCTTAATCGTTTAAAGTATGGCGCAAATTACAAATTGCCAATATGTTGACCTCCACCGAATATTAAGGCCACGTAACCCTTTCGAAAGCTTATGTTAGCCGGGGACTGGCGAGCGAGAGCATGGTGTTGAACATGGCTGTGCCGATGTCCGGCGCCGCGGTCGTCGTAGTAGTCCACGGACCCCACCAGTAGTCCCAGTCGTCGTCGCCGCCCCACCGTCGTCCGCACTTTCGACAGCGCCTGTGGTTATACGACCTCTTCTCCAGCGCCACTTCGGCCGGCACCTCGCCGAGTTCCTGGGCGTCCAGCTCCCGCACTTCGCCCTCTTCCGCTTCCTCGTCCTCGTACTCGTGCTCGTGGTCCTCCTCGATTCCTCGCTTCGATATCTGTTCGGGTCCTTCCTTCGCTTGATGGCCGCCTTCAACTTCCTTTTCAGTCTTCTCTCCGCCTGCCTCGGTTTCTTCCAGTTTTTCTCCTCCTTCCGCTTCAGCCTCTTCCTTCCCTGGATGTCCTTCCTGGTGTTCTTCATGCTGTCCCTCTTGATGGCCCTCCGCGTGTCCTGCTTGAGGTTCTTCTTGGCGTTCTTTCTGATTTCCTTCTTGATGGCCCTCCTGATGTCCTTCCTCGCGTTTGTCCTCCTTCGGTTCCTGAGTCTCTCCGCCTCCTTCGCTCGTCATGGCGACGCAGCAGCGCTGCGAGTCAGGGCCTTCGCAGCAGCGACCGCCGCCTCGCAGCCAGCAATGCTCGTCCCTGGTGCATCTGGCCGTCGACCATCGGCCGCCCAAGTAGAACAGCCGGTTGCACTTGACCACCGCCGGACAAGCGGACACTGCCCTTGTCTCTTCATCTGAGCGCGTTCGTGAATTAAACAAACTAGGCTATTAGCATGCGACACTGATGATGTCCGAGCGAGAGAGCACCACCAACGGGTTAAACTTGCTTTCAGTCTTGTCACCAATAATGCCTTTCTCCAGCCTGTCTTGAGGTGTTCTCAGTCCAGCACTTCCAAGCTTAATGTTTTAAATTTTCGTTTGGTATCCCTAGGGGTTAAACCCGCACCCGACTTAGGCCCGACTTGAAACAAACTAAGCTAAATTGTAGTCCCAAGTCACAAATATGGTGACTAAATAGTTAGCCGAGCTCGAGTCTACTCCAGACTGCAGCAGAGTGAACTAAGGTTGGAATCACTAATGACTTGTAGAAATCCCAAGACACGCAGAGAATACGTGATTTCTCCATTCAGAGAGAATGGAAAATGGATCAACATCAGAACCTGTCTTGGGATTTTTTCAAGTCGAGACGGCTCTAAAAGTCATTAGTCATTCCAGCCTAGATCGTGACCTGAATTTAACTTGGCTTTACATGAGCTTAGTTTAGTTAGGCTAATCTCAAGTCACCATTGAGATTGGCTAAACTAAACATAATGCTCAACTCAAGTCGGGAATTTAAGTCAAAAATAGGGAACCAACGTGCGTGCGTGTTCAAGTATGCAAAATAATTGTCGTCTGCTTTTGCCCGCTAAACGGAGCAACGTGAGCTATTGAGATCGACGACGCTAACTGAGCTTACTCACGTTGGTCGTTGGCTGATCCAGCGTCGGCGCCCATGTCCGCAGCACTTCCGGTGGCGGCGGCCACGAGGAGCAGCGCGATGGCAATGAGGACGAAACCCTTCATGTCGCTTTCAAATCACACCTGTAGCCTGAATCGTGCCCGACTGCGGCTCTTTATAGCGGCGCTCTCCCAGCCCATGTTGTCCGAACTGGCCCACGCCGCCATCTTGTAGGTCACCCAAATGAATATTTCGATTTCAACCCCGAATATGAAATTAATTAATAATCCAGTTGGCATCATTCGCGCAAACATGTCTTAAGTACAATGTACTCGGGTGATCGAGCGTTGCATAATTTCGCTGCTATATGTGTGCCGCATGCTAATCCAAAATGGCGGCTTTAGTTTGTTTCCTGAAAGGCGAGGCCTTTATAATTTTCACTTTGTTGTTTTCATCCTGTTTTGTTTGCTTTCAAGCAGCTGTCCACCTGTATAAGAATATGCAAGT
The DNA here is from genome assembly GCA_034700265.1 of Polyzonium germanicum. Classification (NCBI taxonomy): domain Eukaryota; kingdom Metazoa; phylum Arthropoda; class Diplopoda; order Polyzoniida; family Polyzoniidae; genus Polyzonium; species Polyzonium germanicum. The sequence continues at coordinate 14,875 of JAQIYI010000186.1, forward strand.
AGGCCTAGGCACGCACACTGTATTAATTGTTCCAATTTGTTAGCAATTTGGTGACGAAATTGAGGTCGAGTTGAGTTCACAATTTGAACTCAACTCGACCTCAATTCGAACTTATAATTCAAGCGATCACCCCACCTTCTTGAAGGGGGTAGTTTTAATTTTTGTCTCATTTTTATATCTTGCGCCTATATTAAATATGTATTAATGCAGCTTATACGCATAGAAGGGAAGCGACACGGATTTTCCAAAACTCAAAAAAATGTTCATTTGATGAAGAACCATTTGATTTGGGACCATTATCCATGAAAAAAACTTACATTATTTTATTCCCTTCATTTGTTAGGCGCAATCAAACACGTTACGCGGAAGCCGCACGGCCTCCGCCATCTTTTATCTTAGCGGACCTTCGCTTCCAGTTTTGCTCCATTAAGGGCTACGATCATCCATGTATGGCGCCTGACATGTGTCACGTGAACCGCCAGCGATTCTCGCGCCTACTTCGAAGTAGCATATAGAGCGTTTCCCGGAAGTGATGATCCTCTTATTTTCTACCAATGAAATGCTAAAATTGTACATTTAGATTGCGCGGATAAAAGTAAAAGCTACTCAAAATATTTTCCTTAGGCCTACTAATAAAGGATCGGGAGAAGCTAAATCTAAAAAATTTCAACTAATCCATGCTCCCCTTTAATAAAAACCAATCGTCGTCCCCTTTAACCCAACTCATCAACAACTAAATAAAGAGTAAATGCGTAATTTTTATTGCTTAAAAAAATCATCGGTCTGCTTATAGGCCTGTACAGAATTGACTAGTTTCAATTAATAATAACACAGCGGCATTGATTGTCCGAGCGATCGAAGGACTGCTACCAGACTCGATTGTCTCGGCTTCAAAAACCCGAAGACAGGCACTGATGACATAGTCATTTCTCCATTATCTCTAAATGGAAAAATAATGTATGCTAGGCCTGTCCTGGCATTTGTTCAAGTAGTGACAGCTCTAAAAGCCATTAGGCCTAGTGATTCCTGCCTTATTCCACTAATGACGTCATCGTTCGTGCGCACCCCGCAAAAGCAGGTGAGAAAATAAACATTGCATAATTAATTACGAATTAATATTAATAAATGACGTAGTTAATTGGAACGTGCTATAAAGAGATTGGCCATCGGTGCACGTGCATGCTCCTCACGCTCGGACAATTAGTTGAATATAGTTAAGGTCTGGTGTCGACTAGTTAGTAGTTGATGTGCTGACACTGCTGACCGACTGCAGTGTCGCAGTAGACTTCGCCCGCGGCGACTGCCGAGTCGTCCGCCAACATGGCGGCCGTCGCATAGTCCACGTACTTGTAGCCGGACGCGTGCGCTTGCGGAGCAGCGTCTGGCGGGCCGTAGGTGGGCACCTGAAAGGCGGGCGACGCTCCCTTCAAGGACAAAATAAACAAATAATTGATTATTAATACGGGGTGCAACAGGTGGAAAGGGACACAAACCTGAAATTGAAACGTTCCATTAAAGGTCATTCAATTTCAGATTTGGATCGTTTCTGTAACAGCGCACCCTGTACACAATGTCATTAATTCGCCAAATCTAACTTCCGTGTCCACTGTCGTTGGGTGGCGGACCTCTGGCCATGCCAGAGGACGACGACTATGGACACCGAGGTAGGCCACGTGTAAGAGTGTGCTCACAGTCGGTGGCGGCTGCGGCGGACTCCAATACTGCGCCGTCTGCTGCCACGACGACGACACCTGAGCGTTTGCCGTCGAGTTGGTGGGCGGATGCGAAAACTGGCCGATGTCGTAGACGAACGGCTGCGTCTCGACTCCGTCCAGCACACCGTCCAAGTGCCGGATGTAGCGAATTCCTAATCTGCATGAAATCGTAATGAATAATTGGGGACTAGTTAGTCTAGTTAGAGCGTGCTTAGCGATTCTCGCTCGCACTGCTAGCATAGTTGGGTCCATAATTACAGCATCTGACCTGAGAGTTTCGATCTTGGAAAGCTTCTTGTTGGACGGCTTGAAGTTAGGCAGGATGCCTCTGAGTCTGTCGAATGCGGCATTCATGTCCCTCATGCGGGTCCGCTCTCGGTCGCACGCGTTACGTCGATACTCTGAAACGGGTTTCGCACGTTAGCAATTGTCCGTGGACTAATCGTGCCAAGTATCTGTCCACTAGCGGACAGAAACTCCGAAGGATCGTCAGTCAGACCTAGTCAGGCCACCGCATTGTTTCCGTGCTAACAACGTACGTGCAACCTTATTAGTGCCGCACGCTGACAGCCTAGTTACCCAGTGACGTCCGCTCCGAGCGGCTGGAGCCCAGCGACGAAGAGGAGGCCTGGCCTGTGCCGGCCATCGACGAAGAGGACGAGGCGCAGCGGCGACTGCCGCCGCTGCGTCGACTCATGCCGGCCGGCAGCGTCGAGGCCGCGCTCTTGCAGTACGGCAAGAACGACGGCTGGATCATGTGCATCGTTCCGCCACCGCCGGGCAGTTGGTCCACGTAGCAGGAGAGGTCCGTCGGATTGTGGACCGCGCTCATGGCGTCGTTGTCCATGCACGGCGTCCGCTGTTCCAGCAAGCCGTAGACGCTGCCATCCGGTCCGGGACCCGTTCCCTGCTGCGGCGCCAGATGATGGCCGTACTGTTGTTGCACGTGCTGATGGTGGATCGAGAGATCCTGCAGGATCTGGTAGTGCGGCTCGAGCAGGACTGAAGAAGGAGGAGGCGGTGGAAGTTGGTGAAGGACGTCCAGCTGGACGTGTTGACCGTGGTCGTCCTGGGCACGGCCAACACCGACCGCGCTGAATGCGGACTGGTCGTGGCTCGGCGCCGCCGACGGAGGCAGCTGGCCTGCGCCGACTACTTCCGGTTGGACTTCGGAGTAATCCCGCGACGACGACGACGACGAGCTGTCGGACGACGACGATGACGACGACGACGACGTGCTTTCGTCCGCCTCGTTTTCGCAGGGCGCTGGACGCTCCGCTTGCGGCGGTGCTGAATTCGGGCTTTTCTAGCCGAGGGGGAAAGTGAAAATACAATAAGTTGACAATTTTATTTGTCGGACATGTCCGAATAATGCTCAAGAAATTCGGTTTCTTTTACATTATTAAACGGAAAATATAAGACAAAAACATAAGTCTAGCTTAGGGTTGTAAAATCTCCGGAAAGATTGGAGAAAGATTAATGAAGATTTCCACTTTATCCGGGAAATTATTTCCAGCTTTGATCCCTAGTGCCAGCAGACCGTGTTCAGGGGTTGGTTGTCCTCATCCTGCCCGTCCTCCTTGTCCGAACTCGAAGAATCTTCCTCGGACTCGGACCCGGCAGGTCCTCGTTGTTCCATGGGCTCTTCGGGTTGCTCGGCGACGTCCTGATCGTCCGACGGTGGCTCCACCTTGATGAACACCTCTGCAATGGGCACAATGGGCGACTTCTGCGCTTCCTGCTGGCTGTCGTCGCCGTCATCGTTGTTTTTGTTATTCGGCGTCCTGCCATCGTCGTTGTCTGGGTCGTTAGCTTGATGGCCGTTACTGATGGCCGCCAAACCTTGTTGCGGGACGTCGTTGGACGACTCGCGGTGGCTCGGCGACGAGGACATTGAAACGGACTAATGGAGGCTACTTAAAAGCGAACTTTCACAAATGCGTTTCACAAACAACAAACCCCTCTAGGAGAGGCCCTTTCGGTTGCGTTCAATATATTTGATATTTATTTGCTGCTAGCGTAATTGTGCATTTTACGATCTATCTGACGTCATCATTGGATGCACCTGTGCCGATCTCTCGCCTACTGAAACGACAGTCTCGGAGGTCAAACAATGGCGAGGCCTATTGTCTGTTGGCACAGGTGGTGCAGAAAGTAAAGGCCTATCGCGCTAGTAACGTCAAAGTACGCGACCAAATATACATGTGAAGAGAGAAATGTCCGCCGTTTGTAGCGCTTCGATCTCACATAAAATCATAATTCAAGTTTTGAAAATAATTAGCTGCGAGGCGGCGATCAGTTTCAGCAGAGGACTGCTGGCGCCATCTGGTTGTCAGATTGGAAAGTTTTCAAAGTGAGGCTGGATTGTTGACCAAAATCATACCTAAAGTTGGATTTTGGAACGATATTTTGGCATTATGAAACAATATAGTTTAATTTGGAACGTTTTCCGGACTTAGTTCAGGTATTCACCGGTTATTTTTAACCGGTGATCACTGCCAACGAATGACAATTTTCTTGCCAGTCGACAAATAACAGCAAAAACAAGTCGCATGCAGGATTCGAACCCACAGCTTCACGTTGATAGGATTCGGCTGCATGCGCTTTACCGGAAGTGCTATGTGGTGACGCAAAAATGGCGCCAATCGGAGTGTTTCTCCGATTTCCTGAATGCTTCTGCAACTTCCGTTAGTGGATGTGTCTGCAGTTACGGAATATTTGTGCAGTTTCTCAAGGCGTTCTTAGAAGGGCGCACCCGTTGGCAGGCGGGATGCGCAGCAGCGCCATCTGCTGGCTTAGCTATCTCTATAGAAACGCGCACAAGAGACAGCACAGTGAGACGGAGGCAATCACAGTAAACAAATCTTTATTAGGCCGAGCATACATTAGGACACCGCTAATTAAGCAAATTAAAATATAATAATGACAACTAAACCTCAAGAATTGAATAACAAATGCCGTGGATTACTCAAATGAGTACAAATTTGTAAATATTATATAGAAATGAGGATCTCGTGTTCAACGAAATGGTCAGTGCTTGTTTTATGGCAGCTAACAAGGAAGAAATGCATGTATGTAGTACGCTAGACAAGTGTCTACACTATGTGATGCAAATGGCGTCATTTGACACCACAATACCGAATGGAAATTACGGACAGCGAGGCTGAAATCACAGAGCGCTTTAAGAAGCTATCTCGACTCGAAAAATCCCTAGACCGGCTGGATGCCGGCATTTTTGTTCACGAATATGAAGGCCCGGCATTATCATCGAAATTTGCTTTCAGGTATGCATCCACGACCCACCTCTCGATCTCATTGCGTAGGCCTACATGCGAATTTGGACTGTAATCTCCCTTCATAGACGCAAGTTGTTGAGCCTGTCTTGTGTCGAGACAGCTCATGAGCCATTAGTGATTCCGGCCTTAAGACTTCCATAAGGTGCGATTTTTATTTCGTCCATCTGCATTTATCTGCGTGCGTCGTCTTGTCTGAATTCAGTTATCGTAGAGGACTCTATTGGCAACAAGTCATTGACTCCTTGATCGTTGGCGTGCTTACGTCATTTTGGTTTGTCGTTGTTAATCCTACCTGAAGTGCCGTTGGCGCCGCTATTTTTGGCCAGAAGTTCGGCCGTTCGCGGCGAACTGCAACAGGTGTCGCAAGGCACCAGGCCGCACTCGTCGCACTTGGTGCAGCGCAGCGGCAACAGAGTGTTCGTGAACGGGTTGCGCGTCAGCGACTTCTTGCTTCCGTTGCAGGCCGGGCACAGGAGCAGCAAGTAGCCGCCGCACTTCTGGCACACTTGGGTGTCGCTCGTCTTCTGCGCGCGGCACAAGGGAACCAGCTTCAGAATTAGGCCCAGTGGTGCGCGTGTCCAAGAGCAAAATGGCCGCGCCGCCAGAGGACTCACCTGATATGGGCGAAGAATCTTGCGAAGCCGGCCGCTCTCGTTCAGCTCTTCTATCACGTTCGCATCCTTGGTGCATAAAGTGAAAAAATTAAACTTAAAATGATTACGCCTAATGAATCCTCTACGGTATAGGCTTAATCGGTACCCCGAGGTGGTAGCCTTCGACGAAAACCTGCGGGATCCGCACGTTGTCGTCTCCGACCACGCGTCGTCGCGCCCCGTCGACGTCGTCCTGGTCGCTGAGCCGCTCGCTCAGCTCGCGCTGGTAGGCTCGGCACTTGAAGATGTCCCGCTCTTCGAAGCCGACGAGCAGCGTGTTCAGAACCATCTTGACTCGCAGGCACTGCTGAAAGGTCTCGCGGACGATGCCCGTCGACGTCGTGTACACCACCACCTTGCCAAACTCCAGCTGATGCAAATTCTGCATGAAATCGGATAAACAACTACGAGTTAACTCGTCACTCGATTTAACCACCAGTTAAGTAGACTATTGAATGTATAAATTTATAAATTCATTAGACTGGCAGAGGGCCATGATGCCCGGCCCACCAGCCACAAAGGGAGCAATTGTTTCATGAGATGTCTTCTGCTCACTTGGTCCTAGTTGGAAATTTTGTTTTTTCAACAGCCAATTAGCCATGGCGTGAGAGATATTCCCAATTTATCCCCCTTGGCGCTATTTTTAAGTGCATTTTATGTGCATGTATAACCAGTTCGTACGTGAACCGGTGCATCATTGTACTTTCCAACTTCCTGTATGCAGAAGTGACTTCTTACATCGTACTTTCATGTTGATTTGCCCGAAACCTCGCCAATGAAAATTATGCCAAGCGAGACATGAAAGAACTTTCTAAGCCTTTCAGTAAAAGGACAAATGGCAGAGCATTGAAATTTTCTGAAATAGTTTTGTGTGATCAGCGTGGCTTATGCATTTTTGCATTTTAAAAGCCTCTTGCGCTCTGTATTGTTGTTAATTAAACAGCAAGAGCACTTTGAAGAGCGAGCCTTAAGTCATGCAGAAAATCGGAAATTTCCTTTTCAAGTTTCTCCGCAAAAGGTCACACTCGAAGCCCCTCTCACGCTTCAGTTGCACTTACTTCAGTGAGAATCTTCCTCACTTGGTTGCGCATAAGTGAAACTTTTCAACTTACATGTATACTTACATATATATTCATAGTCACTATTAGTTACTACTAAGGCTAAAAAGGTCTCAGCATAACCAAAGGACAAACACCCGAGGAATGCGTGAATGAACCGAACCCTAATTTCTGAGATTAAATGCACAACTGCACGTTATCCATGGTATACCTTGAGGTTTCCAGGTTTGAATGTGGCAATGCCGGCCCTCACTCGGTTCCTCATGCCTCGAATCGTCCCTGTCGTTCCGCAGATGGCTTTCTCGGGCATCATGTAATTCCTGAAGCCGGCGAACGAATTGAAAGGCGGAGCGGCGGCTGCTGTCGCCGAGTTGGCATTTCGACTTCCGCATTTCCGGTTAGCATTTCCGTTCTTGCTACGCTTTTCCAATAATTTCTTGCTGCCGTTGCTGTTCTCGTGAAGGAAGAATCCGACATTGTCCTCCTCTTCTGCTTCTTCTTGGTCGTGGCGGCGAAGCTCTTCCAAGAAGGGCGACGACAGAGTTTTGATGTCGTCGGTCGTGGTCGTGCTCATCGTGGTCAAAGAATTTTGGCAATCGGCACAGGTGGACACCGGGTCGGACCCATTCGTGGGACCCTCGAATTTTCGCTCGTCGTGAGGCATCCTTGGGGAAGATTTCACGTCATCGAGGCAACCAAAGCTCTGCTTCGCTGATAGAACTTATTGCAATTGACAACACAATCTTTGCATGTACCATAGATGGGCCCTTTCCTTGTTAAGAGTCTATGGACGCTTAACACGGAGAGGGCCCATCTATGGCAAGTACTTTTCTACTTGTATAAACTTTGCTTTGAACTTGATTGTAGAAACCATTTATGACCATTGTTAGGTATAACCCGAAATAAACAAACACACCGTCAAAAGCATGTGTGTTTGTACGTCAGAATGTTCTAAGGTTAAAGCAATGAACTCGTCTTTTGTCATTGGTTCAAGTGTTTTGCCAATTGCAATGGTACTCGTTTTAAAAAGCATCATTTTGGCGGTCTTACAGATTATAAGTGACGTCCGCATCTGTATGTGGTGGACCGTCATGGACCATCGAGGGTTGCTCTTGTTGCTTCTCACGTTGTTTGTCTTCGCGATGATGTCGCTTCAGCTGATTATGTTGTAGATGCTCGAGAGTATTTTGCTTGTGTCGTTCGAGCGGCTGTTGAGGATCTCGTGTCGACGATGAGCAGCCACCGATTCGATGTCCATCAGTGAAGTGATCGAGATGAACGGTGAGGTGGCTGTGGAAGACTTTCGACGGAGACGATGGGCCCATGAAACCAGAAATCGCATCGTTGCCATTCGTGGCCATTGAAGCGCGTCCATTGTATCCGTTTCTACTAGGCGATGATGAGCAGTGAAGTTGCTTTCGTCTTTGTAACGTCTCGGAAACCCTCAGGATGAGTTGAACGGACTCGAGCCGGTCGACTTGATCGCCATCGGGTCGCTTTTGATCGGCCGAATTGGCCAATAAATCTGCCGATTTATTCGTTCGTGACGCGAATGACGACGATGGCGGCGGCGGCGAGGAGTTCTGTGTCCGGCAGTTGTTCGTAAGTTTGCCGCTTCTGAGCTCCAGGATGGTATGCATGATGGCCAACTAGTAGAATGTCGGAATTAATTCAGAAACATTAAGAAGTTTAAGCTTCTGTTATTGTAGACAGGTTTGGCGAGATCTCTGAATTAGTCTAGCTTCGATAACTGCGATGTCTTCTTGTTCAGTGTGACCCAATGCCCGCCAATGTGCGAGATTCGAGATTGAAGGCCTTGACTTTGTTCCTACTTGTTCTGCTTCGCCTCTGGCACCCTCAAATCGTTATCACCGACTTCATATAAGTGCCACACTTAATATACGGTATCCCTGCTGCAAGCGAAATCACCATTAATTCGCAGATCGCCTGCATTCAGTCGAGCTACACGCGTTTCGCCTAACTATTGGCCGCCGCTTGAAGGTCACGGCATAGAAACCTGTTTGCAGCTTTTCGAATCTCCAGAAATGGCCTGCGGACCGAGTTGTACATCTTGTCCAGTTGCACGGGACTGCATTTTTCAGAGTTTCGTTGATGGGAAATGGATTTTCTTCCGCAAGTATACAATTTACACAATTATTGTAGGCCTATGCGGGGCTTATTTCCTTACTCGCGGCTGATCCGTTGAAATCTTCTAAGTCATCCCAACATATTGTTTCTGGTCGTTCACTTGTGCCGCATAACTGGTTTCATAATATAAGAGAGGTGGCGATAAAAAGCGCACACTCGCAATCATACCAGTAGCAAATTAAAATTCCTGCTGTGAATGGTACTTGTAAATAGCAATTGTTGCTGTGTAGGTCAGAAATTGTGTCACAAGAAGCTGAAGGTATGTCAAAAGGCTACAAAATGTGCAAGAAAAAGAGATTCTTTAGAAGGTCATTGCTGATTAGCTGTTAATCGTTGTGACACTAGCACTGGTAATCACCGATCAAACACTGTCAGGCGCACTGCATGTTAAGTTTAAAAGTGCATGCAGCCATGGCTGAAGCAGAAATGCAATTAAAAATTAAACTAGGCTAGTAGCGAGTTGAATTACATCAGCCACAAGCTAGAAAATTAATCAGCTGTCGCCATCAAATCTTGGCAAGTTTAATGTTTCGCCTAAATCGTTGATTTACATCATTCGGTGTTCAATGAAAAAAGAAGTTTACTATGCTCGCCCAACCACACCCAACGGTGAACACCTGATTTGAAATTGGAGTAATGGACACAGTGTGTCTGCCCAAAAACACATTAAAATGACGAGCTTGTAAGTTTGTAAAAATATAAACGCACCTTTTGGCGGTGAATTTGGCCCAATTTGTGCGTTTCGCAACTGCTTCCATGGGTCATTGAATCTCCGCCAACCATCGCTCGCGGGCGACCATCTTCATCAATTGCCATCTTCTGATGGCTTTTTCCCATTTGATATTCTATTAGCTTTAGCCACTTGGGTATATAATACGATTGCAAACTGCCAACCGTAACGGCTTCATGAGTTGCAAAAGGCTCTCATAGACTGTCTGTTGGTTCCCGATTTCTAAAAATAATTAAATGAAATAAATGAATATAAATACTCACGGGATTCCCCGCGCAACAGCCATTCACATAAATGGACGAATGATGATTAAATACATGGTGTATAATGCATATGGTCGAAAAAGATTTCAAATGGAGCTCTATGGGGCGCAACTTGACTATGTCTATCAAGATTTCTAATCAGTTCTTCACTCATTTTGATATCAGGATTTGAGATTCGCTGGAAGCCGGAATTGATTTGTGATAGCAGATTTTTATTTTATTTTTTATTCAGATGATCAAATTGTAGGCCTAAAGCTGATTCACACGGACACGAAATGCATGCTGCCGAATTTTTCAGCGAAATTCGCGGCCAACGACTTGTCCGACTGTCCAGTTTCAGAATTCAGATGGCGCGCGGCAATTCGTTGCGAACTGTGAGGTCATGTCCGCGGGATATCAATACTTGCATAGTTAATTGAGTCACAAATCCTTCACATATTTCTTAACTAACCATTGTAGACAAGTCTAAAAAAATCGTTGATTTTCTTTAGATTTTTTAGCGCCATCTATTGGAATAATTCATAACTAGCTTTAGTTACGGCCAGTTAGCGCATTGTGTGAAAACCTTCACTGAAAATGTGTCGATTTTCTAATTAGAGAGAATTAAAGATTTGAAGATTTCTATTCAGCAATTATTGGCAAACTAAATAACTGCTGAATGAAATCGTTAATTCTTAAATATGTACGTTTCCAAATGCTGTCTCGCAACAAAACGCTGTTATTTGCAGAGCAATTGTTTCCAAATTGTAATTATCGGCTTAATCGCGAGCTAGCCTGCAAGTAGGCCTCTGTAAAGTCTATGCAAAACTTGAGTGAAGAAAAACTCAAGGCTTGCCAATGGCGAACAATTATCATTCTCATCAAATTGAGTAAAGAGAAGATTTAGCCTAAACGTAATGAGGCCTAAGACAATTTTGTTGTTGTTAAACAAAGGTATTGAGTACAGGGTCGCTTTCAAAAATGATGGGCAAGCTTATTAATAACTATCCTGTAATTGGACACTTATGTCTGTTGGTTCCCTATTTCTAAAAATAA